>JAOXYJ010823772.1:0-13521 GCA_028566555.1 Lithophaga nigra | reverse complement strand
TTAGGGGCCAAAAATCAATGTGGGGGTGCGGGGATAGTTGTCGTTTCTGACAACCTCCATCTAGTCTTAAATTGTATCAGACAGAATTCCCCATTCAAAAATATACTCCTGTTATTTTCAAAATATCAACAAATTAACGTTTTTGTTGCTGATCAGTTTCCCGCAGATTTTATTTAGGTACACAAAAGCTGTTGCTCATGAATGCGCATGCTTAAATCAGTGGGTGCTATTTTTCAAGTGCCTTCCACACAACACGGAAATAAACATCATGGGAACATTATAAATGACACAAATCAATGTTAAAACACCATAATATCAATAAAAATTCATTTTATATATTGAAAAATTCTCTGAACTTCAAAATTGAAAGAAAACTGTCAACTTACCCAGTACTGGATTCACTTTCCATGGTTGTTTCCACTATTTCTACTGTCTCCATTGTCTGGGATGCAAATGATGACGCGAAATCGGCGCCAACTTTTAATATATATGTAACCTGATACACTAGTGACGTCATGCAGTCATAATTCAAGAGATATGGGGGGCTTGGTGTTATATTACAATTTTATGTCATAAAAGCAATTTTCAGTAAGTTACAGATTTTAGTAATATAGGGTCTATATTACAAGATTCAATTATTTAACAGCATTACAGTTTTTAGTAAGATAAAAATTATGTTACAATTTACAGTAATAAAACAGTTTTCTGTAATATGACATATTATAGTAATATTACTGTTTTCTGTATTTGCTTGGACTGTATATTGCACAGTTATAACAGAAAGCACAGAGTCAAACAAAGTAACAAGAAACAAGTGTTCAACATGAGCTTGGTTGTATGCTGGCACACAGCAATTCATTGTGTGTTCTAGTAGAAACTCAGAAATTGGATGGACCGTGTCTTCTTGTTGGTTGGTTGTTGGGGTTTATTGTTACTTTCAGCAGTTTTTCAGCTATTTTGTGACTACCAGATTTAACGGGAGAGGAATGCAGACAGTTATCCACCTGAACCTTTGAAAGTCCCCATCTTGAGTAAGTACACTTGTAAATGAAGCCTTCACACGAATTCAATACCACAATACCAGTGTGTATGATGCCTACAGAAACATTATTGAACACATGGAGAAACCTGTTACTATATCCCCTCCCCAACTTAAGTTGGAAGGGGATAAAAATCTTTTTCTCACACCATCTTCCTTTGAGAGTGATAAAAATGCCTGAAATCAAGCCATTTCTCGATTCTTCTCCTACTTCAATACAATTTGAATTTTTTTACTTTTATGGCACAAATTTTGTATTGATTTAACACTGTTTGTTTCCTCAAAAGCGAAAAAACAATAGTTTTACACCTACATGTTCAGTTTCTTTCCCGTACCAGTGTTTTCCATTCCTACTTACAGATGGCTGTTGGGACCACCTTTATTTCCAAAACAACCACCTTTCATTTTTCTAAAGTGGATGTTTTGGCTATGAAATTTATACACATTTTGGAAGGCAAGCTATACAAAGAACATCAGTTTAGTGAAATAAAAACCTTTGTTTCTGTAAAGATGGAAAATCCTGCGTACAAACACTCTATACTTGCAGGTATATTCAAAATTTGTATGTAAATTTTATATGCTTAATTTCTAGATACATGTATGTTAGTCAACATGTTCTATTAAACTCCTGACAATGTTGTTTATGTAAACATTTTCCCGAAAAGTAACTCTAAAGAGGGAGATTTATATCTTATGCTGCTCCTGCAACTCACACCCATGGACATATGAATCAGATGTGACACACTTTCTGGTGATCAAATAAACCGATTGAAAAGTTGTTCCAAGAAGAGGAAGAGTGACAGACTGAAAACAAGTAGGACATGATGTATGCCCCGCCCATAAATGTGATCACTGAAGCATGAAATTGGGGTCACACCCCCTTTTAACATTTATTTTTAATTATTTATATCTTGATGTACCCTTTGGTGAAGTTTCATGTTGATGTGACTTCTACTTCACATCAAACTACTTTAACCTGAATTCCAATGATCATATAAATGTGATCACTGAACCGTGAAATTCTGGTCACAACCCCCTTTTGACTTAAATTTATATTATTTACATCTTGATATACCCTTTGGTTTAGTTTCATGTTGATGTGACATCTACTTCACATCAAACTACCTTAACCCTAAACTTACCTGAATTCCAATCATCACATAATTGTGATCATTGAACCATGAAATTGGAGTCACAACCCACTTTTGATATTTATTTTTAATAACTTACATCATTATGAACCCTTCAGTGAAGTTTCATGTTGATAAGACTTCTACTTCACATCAAACTAACTTAAACCTAAACTTTAACCTGAATTCCAATGATCATATAAATGTGATCACTGAATCATGAAATTGGGGTCATAACCCCCTTTTGACATATATCTTACATTATTTACATCTTAGTGTACCCTATGGTGAAGTTTCATGTTGCTGTGACTTCTACTTCACATCAGACTACCTTAAACCTGAAGCAGGACGGACGGATGAACGAACGAAGGAATGGACGCACAGACCAAAAATCTATATGCCCCCTACTATCGTAGGGCGGACATAAAAAAGAAAAATGTATATATTGATTATTGTAGGGCTGCACTTTGAAATACTCCCAATCCAAACTTAAAGTACTGAAACTGGCAACAGGACCTTTGACATACTGAATGGATACAAATTGATGAAACTTACCTTTTTGAAATTGGCAAGAGTTGATCCCTGACATGTTGAATGGCCATAAATGCAGGTCTGTTGCTTTCTGCTTCACTTGCTTCAAAATTGTCTTTAATAATATCTAACAATATATTATGAAAGAGTGTAATTTTGAAAATATATATACAACACATCTTTCTGTTTTGCAAAAATATTTCCACTGAACATAACAGGTATTTGCCCGATTATGTATATTCTATGTTCAGAAAAGCATCTTAAGTCTTCTAAGAATTTCTGGAAACACACTGCATTGTTTTTCAGATTAAGAGATGTCATTTGTGCATCACATTATACTTATTATCCATTACAAATATTCAAACCAACAAATATAGTTGGATTCTACCTCTTATTTTCCTAGTATGGCATTTTTGCTCAAATTAAGGATACTGTATTTTTACTGTACTTAAACATAAGGTAAAGAAATACATGTAATATAGCTGATCTGTCTCCATCTAACATACCACAAATGCCCAAAGTATGAATTAACTAACACACACACAGCAAGTGAGCAAGTTAATATGTTGTTTTGTCATAATAGGCATATTTTTTTTCTGGAATTATTGATTGTGTATGTTATTATGTAGACACTTTTGATGTTGATGTATTTATATGAAATAAATTTAAATTTAAGGTACTTGTTTTCTGTAGTACAATGTCCTAGCATTTGACAATTGTGAAGTCTGGAATGAACATAGTCAATTGTTTACCATTTTAATTTCACTGAGAATTATCAGTATATATGAAAATTACCAATAATTTGTTCCACCATACTGTAAACTTTCTTCTGTTCCTCCTCTTTAGATTTGTTATAAAACCTGAGAATTAAAAGCCCTATAATTCCTGCAATCACACCTGAAATTATACATATATGGCATGAAAAGCACTTCATCATGACAATCCTTATCAAGTTTATAAGATGTTAAGAAAAATTAATAACAACACAATACTGAACACATGTCTATCAATTAAAAGTGGATTATGTTTGTCTTCAATATTAGTGTACAAAATAGGGTCACTTATTTTAATAGGTAACAGCACTTTGTCAATGTTATGAACTGTATCATTACAATGAAAATTTCTAGAATTATAAGAATATAATATGCTTCGTAATCTGCAATATTTATTTCACCCAAATACAAAGTATAGATGGATTTCATGGTGTATCACAACAAAGTAACCCCTATCTGTCATCTGTACATAAAACAAAAAGTACTGAGATATAACAGCTATAATCAAATGAAACTGTCTCCTAATTAATTATGAATTACTTACAAGATAACAACAAAACAAATCCAATAAAAATTCTGTATGCTGAGTCCCACAGTCTTTCTATCACAGACTTGTCCCTGTCAACTTCTAACCACTTTATACCTTTCACTTGTTCCTCATCACTTTCAGAGTATATCATACGCTGACCAATATTGTCACTATACAGCCTGTAATATTAGTACAATGTCATTCTGTTCAGTAGATGTTCAAATTTTAAAATTCATTTTAATTGTACATTTTCATACTCGCAATTGGGTGAAATGGTCAGTAATAATAGCAGTTCTATTTTAATGACACTGTCAGCATCCAGCAACCTTTTTCTTTGACTAGGTGGACCCTGTATGGGAAATGTGTTTCTCTTCTTGTGACATTTTATCTGTCCATTTGTGTAATGCTTAAGTCAATGTTGCATTATGTACAGTAGACAAATTCATTAATATTTGTAAATTTAATTGACTGAACTAATCAAACTCTATTTTAATCCAAGGCAAACCTCTTTGTTATAAGCTTATCTTGCTTCCATATACATTTTTATGACTGTCTTATTGCAGCGGTCAAGAGACAGACACTGAAGTCAAACTTTAACAACAGACGCGAAAAGAACGCATACTTTCATATATCAAAGAACTGTGTCACATCTTTGTTAATCAGTGATTGACAGAATCCTGTTTTTAAACGACGGGGATCGAAAGTTTTTTAATGCCAAAAGATAATTATGTAACTGGTCCTTGTGTTCATTGGTTTCATTCAACCATTGCTTGTAAAAGCAAAACAATTTAAATAGACACCATTGGACGATCAGACGATACATGACCGCCAATCAGAAGCATTTCGTTCGCAGTAATTGATCGAAAAGGTTCCTGCCAATCAAGAAGTGACAATGTAACATTTCTGCTCTTTGAAGTTCGCAAAACTATTAACACAGTATTCAAATTGTGTTCGCATCTTCCATGTAAGATTGACTTCCACAATTCTACGTTTGTTGGTCAGATGACAGCTGCAATAATGCTATCAGGTGAATTTCTGAAATGACATTGTCACCATCTGATTTATGTACCTTCAATACGTTCAAGATTTTCTGTGTGAAGAGCATAATCTAAAGAAAAATGGCAACTGACATAACAAAAATTTGCAGTTTATATTTCACTTTAAAATTTTCTTTTTTCATGAAATCTTAAGAACATCAGGAAATTGGAGATTTTATATCATGCCATGAGATATGACAGATAAAGTAGTAACTTACATGTGGTCTTCAAAGAGTTTGAAAATGTTTCACATGGATACTACATATAGACCAATCTTGGTTTCAACAGGTTTGTTTCTGACAAACAAAGATATCTCTTCTCTTTATTGCCTCTATGTATAATATGTTTTTTTTCTTTCTATGGTCAATAATGTATTCTGATTGACTAAAGGTTCAAAGATTTTCTTGGCAGACAAAAATTTGATTGATATCTTCCTTGGAAGTATTTTAAATGATTATTACGAAGTTAAAGAATTCAGCATTTATCTTAATGATCATTTTTCTGGCTTGTTTTGTTGTCACTTTTTTCAACAGGACGTGCAGTAATGTTTCATATACCTGGAATCAGACAATGACAAACTCTTCTGAAAATCTTAAGGGTCATCCATGACATCTTCCACCAAAGACATAGGTTTATCATAGAAAAGGATAGTTCAGGCTCAGGTGAACCTCTAGGTTATAATCAAAACATTCTCTACGAGGACTAAAAATGCAAAATAATCATTGCTTTTTGTAGATAATATCCCGATGTATTGTCAATGTTTTCCGTGTGAAAACATGTTCGTGTGTATTTAAAAATGTGACTATACCTTATGGACCATTTTGGATTTGCCAGGATCAAGTGTAATGCCCTCATAAAGTCTACATCATCCTGTAAATATAAATAATAAAGCACTTGGTTTTTCATTTAAGTAGCTGAGAAAAATTTATCTCTGATGAAAATTTCAAAAGATTTGGGGTACCTTCCATCCCTATCTGAGAGTCAGTTTGCCTTTACAATATCCCACTTAAGTGCCTTCACTCTTTATGGCTCTTTTACAAGCTTGTCATTGTAATTATCTTTTTAATCATCTTGTGCCATATCTGTCGAATAAATAAGTGATGACACACACCTTATTAGTTAATTGGCATATTCCCTCCTCGGGTATGTGACAATCAGATGTACACTTTGCACACACCTTATGTTATATGTTAGTTACTCATATACAAATGCATAAATGTATTGATTTTTAGGCTTGAAATTATCATAACATGATTATACAACTACATGCAAAATTCTAGGTACATAGCAGTTGCCTGTGGAAAGATATTGCACCATATATGTCCAAATATTGGGGAAAAATGCTCATAAAGATGTTTCACTCAAAATTTTCATTTTTTGCAGCAAAAAGTTTGGTATGAATTTACTAATTTATTCCATAAAGCATTTATTATGTACAATGATAAATCATTCCTCTTTCTTTTGCAAGTTATTTTATGAAAAAGCACCCAGTAATGGCTGTGTAATCACAGAAAATTCAAGACCACCGTTTCGTTATATTAAATCACTATTTTTGGCTGCCTGTCTTGTTAAGACTTTATGTTTAATAATAAATATGAAATATGATTATTTTCAATGTTTTTAACCTTGGAAGGCACACATATTAAGCTTACAGTACATTATTTGTGGTAGTTCAATGACTAATGAAATTGTGCCAAGATAAAGTTCGTTGACGCAAAACACCCCAAAAATGTCTTGTCCGTAGACCCCCATTATTTCAATATTGCTAATACTTATAAAACAACAAATCATGATAACAAATAGAGTATCCTTTGGTGTAACTACAATATAGAAATGGATATCAAAATATATCTAATGCTAGAAATTTTTAGGTGTAAGAACAGAAATGTCTTGTCCGTAGACACATGTCCAGTCCGTAGACATATTTAAAATTGCTTCTGAGATCACCTTGTGACTCTAAGAAAGTAGTTTGGGATATTTTTAAGACTGATGAGTATGTGATGTCAGAATTAAATCATGTATGTATTAGTATTGCCTAAAATTATAATTAATATCTATTGTATATCATATTAGCAACTGCAATTTTCAGAAATTTGAATTTAAATTTTGACATCTACTTGAATCACAATTGTTCTTTACAGTAACTTTAGTATTGAAAGCTAGAGAATAGCATTGTGAAAGAAAACAATGATGAAAATATAATATTTAAGCTTAAATGGCATTTTCAGTTATATAATAAATGTATCTACGGACAAGACATAAATGCATAACATAACAAAAACAGTGTCTTTTTTCACTGCAGGTGTAGCAGTCTACATTTATGAATTGGATCTTAGTTAGATAATTTGAAGTGATTGTCTTGGTTATCATTGGTAATTAGAATAAATTGTCACTATCACAATCAGATATGAATTAATGTCACAATCAAAATTATTAAACAGTCCATAATAGTGCATATTAACTTTTCCTTCCATCTGAAGAATGTAGTTTCACTTGTCCAGTTTTAAGGCAAGTTGAAATTTTCTGTCCTGAAGCCCCATGTTTTGTAAGGACATTTGCCAGTTGAAGTTTTGTGTCTACCCATTTAACACATTTAATTTCGTCTTCTTCAATGGACTGTTTCAGAGCACTGATTTCTTGTCGTTATTTGCTTTCAGTCACTTGCTTGTCAGAGTTAATGGCTTTATACAGATCTTTATTGTCAATATAACAAGTTATGGGTATGTTACAATATCCAAAGGTTTTGCCCATTAATTCAGTTGGTTATACAAGTTTGCAATGGAGATCATGTGAGTGACAATCATCCCATCTGTAACCTTGGGATAGTGTTCCACTTGCTTTAGTACTCCTAATGACTCATCTTATTTTCTTTGACTGCCACATTATCGGATTAATTTTCCCATTGACACCTGTCAAAAGCATAACAAAGCCACCCTGGCTTCCACCATTTTGAAGATTTCCAAATGAAGCATCGTTAAAGAAAAGTGCATCTCCACATTCTCTCAAAGATTTTGAAATGTGTGAGTCACATCATCATTTTGAATTTTACAAATCAGTTTGTTCACTTTTCTAATCTCCGCAGCAGTACTTTAGTAACCAAAGCAGAAACTGATGCCACATCAAATGGTATGTTCTAGTTTGTTTTGTTAGCCACATAAGTTGACCAATCTTAAATCTCAAAATTGTATGTTCAGAGAATGTTAGTAATGATGTTTTGTTTCGCTCCTTTTCTACTTGAACAGCATTCATAGAGTTTGCACAGTCATTTTGATTAAGTACTATATCTTTACTGTCTTGACATAAATTTGAACGATCAACACGACTTTTTGCCTGCGCAGAAAACTTTTCTTAACTTCATTACCACATTTTGTTTAAACCATTGTGAACCTGCCCACAGGAAATCATCAACATGTACAGCAAGTACTCCAGACAACTGCATTTGGAGTTGTGCCAGTAAATCACTGTAAGGTCAATCTTAGATACTGTACGTTGCACCATGAGCAAACAGAGTGTCTTAACTTTTTTATATGTGTATCATTTGAAAGAGGCATCTGCAATACCATACTAGTACACACATTTGTTAAGCTTTCAAACTTTTTCTGGCACATTCTCTTGGTGGTTGTAAGAAATCTCCCTATGCATTGTTTCTCCTTGAAAAAAACAGCTGTTTTTTATGTTTGTGGAGTGCATTTTTCATTTATTGGATGTTATGATCGATAAAATAAGCCTAAGTGATTGTTTATCACGTGTATATGAATTCTTTTGAATTTGTTCCAAGCACTTTTCTTTAAACCCTTTTGGGACTAGTCTTTCCTTGTTGAACTTTACTGTCACTCTCTTTTAAAGTTAAAACCCAAAGTTTATTAACACTTTGCTGGCCAACATCATCCTTTGTATGTCTTCCAATTTCGTATTATTTTCTACTTGTTTAGCATCAGTGAAGTCAATATCATTTATAAGAAGGATCTTCTGAATCACAATCATGTGCTTCACCTGACACCTTTAAGTTTTCCACCATACTTAAACCAAGACATCTTATCTCCTTTCAGATCTTCTGGTTTCTCATACTGGATATTGTACCAGTTCTTTTTATCTGTTGATGCTTTCCTGTTCTACTTATTATCTTAAACTTCTCTTGTATCTCTCCTGAAATTCTGAAGCAATTAGACTGCTCTTTTTTTTAATCTACTAGGTAACAGATTTGGTAGATTAGGATTAGGTTTGGTATTTGCAGTCTTTAGACTACTGATGCCTGATCTCAAATGAGTACCTTGTTCTGGATATTCATCGTCAAGACTGACGTTTTGTCCATCGGAATATTCACCTCTTAAATCTCTTTGAGCATTACTTCCATTATCACTTTCATTATAGTATTTTCTTCAACATTACTTTCATCTGCATTTGAATTTGCATCAATGTCATGTTGACTACATGTATCAACATCGTCATCATCTGATTCATCATAACATAAGGAGAAAGATATTATTTGAATTCAATGGAATTCAAGAATTTCAAGTAATATCTTTCTCCTCTCCTCTTGTGTTTTATTTGATATTAAAATAATTCTGATTTCAAAATTTACTTGAACTAGTGAAATTTTATCTGTTATATTTGATGATGTTATGATCATTTGACCAGATTTGGACATGAATTTTATATTTTATATTATAAATTGAGAAGTTACACAATTAATTGTCCTGTCCGTAGACACACTTTTGAGGATAATAATGTTGATTATTGTTAGCTTATTGACATACCATGTCAGCAAATAATATTAGATTTTGATTGTCCTTTGGAATATCCAAATCACATTTTAATTTTGATCTTTTATTTGTCTTTCAAAAACAATCATTATGGTTTTGATTGATTAATCTACCAAATATGCACTAATATGTTTATTTCTATGTGTTGACACAACTGAATTGGTGATCTTTTCATATTTTTTTTCAAGTAAGAGTAATAAATGTGAAAATAAGTTAATTTCTTATAATGATATTTCTTACAGTTACACCTTAAATCACTATTTTGAATAATGTCTTGTCCGTAGACAGACGCGTACTCTATTCATTTGGTTCCCTGCAGAAGCAAATAATGATGTTTATGAACAAAGCATTGTACAATTTGTATCACAAATGAATAATACCAGAATAAAAAAGACAAGCAGTTTTGCTAACATTAAAATGATCTAAATATTGAAGTTAATAATTGTTTTTCTTTTTATAATCAACTTATAATAATTATTTTTTTAAACCTCTTACAGTTGAGTCACAACTTGGATATATTTTTAGCTCTATATTTGTTCAGCTAATGTAGAAATAACTTGTATTAGCCAAGTATTTAAAAATTTACAAAATAACTGTTAAAAGTTGCATGCATTTCAAAATGTCCTGTCCGTAGACAAATTTCAATGAAAACTTCATAGATTTCTATCGGCTACAAATCTTGAACCGTTGCTCATATGATAATAAATTTATATATCATTTTGAAGAGAATTGAAAATCCTGTTCAAATTTGAGACTTCTACAGCTATTCAGTAAAAAATGAATGTGCATAGACAATTGAAAGGTGACAACTTTCTTCAAAATGACAGAAAATGTTGGCAAATATCTATATTTTAATGAAGAAAAAGTGGATACAGTGTAAATCTGCATTCCATTTTGCTGTTTAATGTACTGGTGTTTATATTAGAACCATTTTAGACTGAAATGTATTCAAATATGGTGTTAAAACAGTGTGATGCAATGGCAGTTAAATTGTATTTTTTCCTCCAATTGACAATGTTTAAAATGAAAAATTAATGAAACCCTGTAAGTGTATTGAAAATAAATATTATTTTCATGTAAAATTAGTATGTGGGCTTCTGGAAAACTATCTTTCTAATGATTTAAAAGAATCTGAAAAAATACCCCATGTGAAACATAGTTTGTACATCTGATTGTGACACACCCGTCCTATATTTTTGTACTGGCAACAGTTTTGATGGTTTCATGACCTTGACAAAGAAATCACTACATCACTTGGGAACTGGATTAATTTACAGTAGAACTTTGTTTGCTCAAACACCAGTAACTCAAAAACCTTCGGTACCTCGAATTACTTTTCGGGTCCCTTCATAGAAGAATTCTTATGCTTCGAACCTCGATTATTCAAACACCCTTGTAACTCGAACTGTTTTAGTCGGTCCCTTGGGTGTTTGAGCAACCAAAGTTCTACTGTATTTATGAATGTTGTTAATTTTTCAGAAGCTTAGATTTTTCATTAAAGATTTCTTCAAAAAGGCTCTCTCCCCATCTGTTGGCCTGAGAACCAAGTAATTGAATTTGCTTGGCCTTACCTGTTTATGTCCCCTGTCAGTATTAACATTATTATGTATTGAATATGCATGAAAGATCTGCTACTGGACGTTAAACAAACAACAATCGATCAACATTATTATGGAGATACAGACAACAGTGATATACACTTACACTTACTCTGCTTCTAGCAGAAATTGCATGTTAATTATTTTCTACATACATCTTAACTTGTTCTGATTTATTTCCAGTTGTATAGCAGTCTTTTATACAAAACATGACAAAAAACATGATTTTTTGTAATCAAACCTTTGTAATCAAACTTTTATGTGATAAATATCTCTTCACTACATCTCTTGAAACCTTCTTCACATCTTTATCAGGGTCTGTGAAAATAAATCAACTGATTATAAACTGAACAATTCAGATCTGTGAACTGCAATGTATAGCATACTATGATACACAGTATAAAAAATTTTAAAGGAATTTACTGAGATCACTGATACATTTATCCCCTCATCTATGAAACTGTAAAAAAAGATATTCATGTAATTATTTATTATTTATAATTGTTGACCAACTAAGCGACTAAGTAACAATCTACAAGAAGTCAATCTTACAAGGTGGATGCATACACAAATTCACTACAGTGTAGAGTTTGAGGAACATCAAAGTACAGAAATGTTACATTGTCAATTACTGATAGACTGGATCCTTTGTGGTAACCAACTGTGAACAATACTTCTGATTGGCAGTCATGTGTCATCTAATGGTGTCTATTTAAATGTGTAGTTTCAGTTTGAGTTCAACACTTTCCTTTTACAAGCAACGGTTGAATAAATTCAAAGCACGCGAGGGAGGGTAATATAATAACCTTTTTTCCAATGAGAGACCTATGATCAGCGTCCTTAAACAGGCCTCCATCAATCAATGATTAACAACAATGTGAGGCAATTCTTTGAAGTATGAAAGTATGCGTTCTTTGCGAGTCTGTCGTTAAAGTTTGACTTCCACAGATCATTAGTTTTGTCGCTTTGTTGACTGCAGCAATAAGAAATTCTTGAGCAGCTAACAAAATGTCATCCAGGGTATTTTTTTTAATGTCTTTTACTGAAACATTTTTACCTAAAACATATATTTAGTGAAATAAAGGTATAATACTTAATCCATGAACAGAACACGGACTTCTGGCACTAACATTTGAAAAAAATAAACTTTTGTACACTACAGCACCTGAACCTTTTCCTTCATGGGATTTCATGATGTCATGTTTGACTGTCATTTGCCTTTGCATATATTTTTTGTTTTGTTCAGATTTTGTCTTGTTGTCTGGACTTAAAACATTTAAATCACAAAATGATAATGTTCATTGCTTTCTTTTCCCTTACAACTACACCCGGTCTCACCTAATGGTTGTTGATGCAGATACTCATTTATCTTTCTTACAACTTCTAATGCAGAATCTATCTTTTGTTTATCATCCTGAAAAATTAAAATCAAGACTCCAGTACTGACTAAAATCTCAAAACATCAATAAATTAAAGCATACATTTACATGTAGACAATTTAAAGTGTTGCTGATCTCAAACAATTTTTTACATTTCATGTCACTACTTATCAAGAAAAGTCACAAATAAAAAAGATTCTCTTTTACCTTACACTGATTCTGACAAGTTGTAACGGCCAGTAATTTCTGGTCAACACAGGAAACACTTGACAACTGACTACCTGTACATTAATATTTAATATGATTCATGGAAAAAATATGACATTTTTATACAGTGATATTGCTTTAATACCATAATATAGGGATATTGCATGAATATTGGAAAATATTGTTCCAAGTAGAACATTATATTGCACGAGCTTGCGAGTGCAATTGATATTCTACGAGGGACAATATTTACAAATATTCATGCAATCACCCATTTATTGTATGGCAAACATTAACTAGAGGCTCACCTGAGCCTGTATCGCTCACCTGGCTAAAATGCCGATTTTAGAATGTATGTATATTAAGTGTATATTCAAAGGAAATCTACAATGCAAACAGTAGTCTGCTTATTTGTATCTTATCTGTGGAACAATCAAAATCAAAACAGTGTTTGAAGCACCTTCTATACATCATTCATGCAAAGTTTGGTTAGAAT
The DNA here is from genome assembly GCA_028566555.1 of Lithophaga nigra. Classification (NCBI taxonomy): domain Eukaryota; kingdom Metazoa; phylum Mollusca; class Bivalvia; order Mytilida; family Mytilidae; genus Lithophaga; species Lithophaga nigra. The sequence continues at coordinate 39 of JAOXYJ010823772.1, read as the reverse complement.
TGGCTCAGCAGTTTCAGAGAAGAAGGTTAAAATGCAATT
>JAOXYJ010823664.1:0-11337 GCA_028566555.1 Lithophaga nigra | reverse complement strand
CACTATCGGAATCATCTCTGTTTCCTTTAAATCCATGCTCAAGATGCATTATTATGTGGTTATACTTTTCAGTGTTTCCATACATTATTGGTGTTTTTCCACTATTATCTGGCTTGTTAATATCAGCTCCTTTTTCAATTAGCATTGGAATTATATCAAAAAATGCCAACTGGAAAGCAAAATGTAGAGGAGTCATGCCTTTGGAATCAGGCTTGTTAACATCAGCTCCTGTTTCAATAAGTGCAATGGTTGGTAGATAAAACTTGTTTATAATGGTTAGAGTTAAAGGTGTGTTACCATATTTGTCGGCCTTATTTACATCTGCTCCTGTTTGAGCGAGAAATTTTACCAAAGGAAGATTGTTATAACATGCCCATATGAGTACGGATTTCTGCTCATTATCAGTCTTGTTAACATCAGCTTCCTTTTTAATGAGAAATAGTATGACGTCGGTGTATCCTTTTTCAGACGCCATCATGAGTGGGGTTCTCCCATTATAATCTTCCTTTTCAATATTAGCACCTTTGCTAAGAAGATTCCATGCAATAAGTGTACTACCATACTCACAAGCAGATATCAGGGGAGTTTTTCCTTTTCTATCCCTTTCGTTAACATTAGCCCCTATATCAAGAAGAAGCTGTACCATAGGTGTATATCCATTTTCACAAGCTAATATTAGAGCAGTTCTTCCATTCCTATCGCACCGGTTAATATCACCTCCCTTATCAGGAAGAAGCTGTACGACAGACGTATCTCCTTTTTCACGAGGAATTCTTCCGCTCAAATCAGAGTCGTTAACACCAGCTCTATTCTCGAGAATATGTTCGGTAGTAGACGTATCTCCTTTCTTAGGACTAGTGAGAAAAGGAGTTTCCTCTTCATCAAGATTGGCATGTTGGTCATCTACATAAAATAAATCAGTCTATTTATAACTAACTATTTTCTTACTATTCATGCTTATTTACAATCAGAGCGCGGTACTATACAGTAGTTTGATGGTAAATAAGAATGGATACGGTTTTATGTACATTTTCTTAGAAGGGAAAATATTCGAATTTACGTATTTAGCGTAAATTATGCTATCTGTTGTTTTTATCGGGTTTATTGGTAACCCACAGGTTACAGAAACTCCTTCTGTTCCTATCCTTATTAGCTCACCTAACCCAAAGGGTCATGTGATCTATTGTCATCATTTGGTGTGCGGCGTCCGTAAACTTCACATCTTAATCCTCTCCTTTGAAACTGCTGAGCAATTAGAACCATACTTTGCAGGAATGATGTATAGAAGGTCCTCTACAAAGTTTCCTCATTTCATGGTGGTCGGATGAAAAACATGATCGCCAGAGGCAATTCTAAATTCTAATAGGCCGATTTTTTCAAAAATTTTCTCCTTTGAAACTACTATTCCAAAACGTTATATACTTAATAGGAATATAACTGGTAGACCATCTACAAATGATTCCTCAATTTGTGCTAATCATGTGGCATATATGGCAGCAATGATGCCACATAGGTTCGCATTAAATCCTATGAAAAATCATATTTTCATCTTCCTCTCTGGAACTACTATCCCTGTTGTCTTTTGGCATTCAGTCTCCGACAATCTTGTCCGCTGAACTTCATCACAACGGAAATTGTAAATAAATTAGAGAAAGAAGTAAAACTTAAGAGGATGTTAGGCCCTTTTGCAACCAAATCAATTTGAAATTTACGAGTAAACCCGATTGGCTTTACCTTAAAAGGTGATGGTTCTTGGAGGCTGATAAGGCACCTCTCATTCCCACCTAATAATAGCGTTAATGATTACATTGACCCCGAACTGTGCAGGGTTGTATATTCCTCTCTGGACAAGGTTGTTGAAATAATTTCGCACCTCGGACCTTCTGCTAAGTGCGGGGTTATTGATATTGAATCCATATTTCGTTTGCTAATTGGTTCTCCTTCAGATTTCGACTTGTTAGGAATTTATTTTGGTGGGAAATATTATATTGATGCCTTCCTATGGGATGTGCGCTGTCGTGCTCATTATTCGAAAAGTTTTCATGTTTTTTTAATTGGGCCGTTGAGCAGAGGTCTGGTTTTAACACACTAGATCATTACCTAGATGACTTTATCTGTGCTGGTCCGAATAATAGCGATGATTGTTTTCAACTGATGAAAGTGTTTAAGGATATAGCGTTTGCATTAGGGGTACCATTAGCGGAAAACAAGACAGTTGGTCCGACAACTGTTCTTACGTTTTTGGGATTTGTAATTGATACAGAGTTGCTGATGCTTCGAATTCCGGAAAAAAATAAACTGGTCACACTCTTATCCCCTTTTCTTTATAAGAAAAAAGTAAAATTAACATCTGGAATCAACCACTGGACTAATGGCATTTTGTTCCAGAGCGATACTCTCATCTAGAGCTTTCATTCGCAGTTTCTATGATGTGTTAGCCTCAGGGAAGGTAAAGAACCCTATTAATCAGTTAGAATTAATTCGGAAATAAGGGCGGATGCTGAGCTTCGGTTAGAATTTTTGCGGAACTTTAACGGTGTTTGTTATTTTCCGGAGGCTAAGTGGCTGAGTAATGAAACGTTATAATTGTTTACGGACAGTATAGGTAACGAGGAATTAGATTGTGCTGCATATGCGGATGGTAATTGGGTTCAGTTCCCCTAACCTGATGAATGGAAAGGAAAGGATATAATGTGTGACATTACAGTTTTGGAGTTGGTTCCTATACTTTTGGCTCTTTTCGTATGGGGTTTGGAATACAGAAATAAAAAGGGTAGAAAACGAACCGGTAGTAGGGGTTATCAAGAACTTCAAAATCAAAACGAGAAATGCAGTTGATAAGACCTTTAGTGCTTATGACGATGCAATTTAATATACAATTAAAGCAGTTCATATTCAGGGTATTAAAATGAAATTTCTGACTCACTCTCTCGGTTTTAGATCCAACGTGTTAGAAAAATAGCACCAAAAGCTAATTGGGAACCAGCGCTGTTCTTAAACACAATTTTGGATCTGAAGTAGAGAGGCTTACTTACAGTTCTGTTTCGGCTAATACATTGGAAATTTACCAAAGAGGCCTACATTCTTTTATAGTGTTTCGAAAGGAATTCTGTTTCAAACCCAATTGGCCAGTTCTAATCGAAGAATTGTTATCTTATACTGCATATATGTTTAAAAGGGGTATTACTTCAACAGCAAGGTCATACCTTGTGGGAATAGGTTTTTTTTTAGCAAATTAAACAACTTTGAGGATGTCACACGCCGTTTCGTTTTAACAAATGTTGGAAGGTTTTAAGCGAATTAAGCCTGGTGGAGATATGAGACTTCCTATTATAAGGGAGTTACTGGGTCGAATTTTAGGGATTATTCCCAGTATCAATTGCCCAATTATGAATCTAAAATGTTTCAGGTAGTCTTTTCTATGGCTTTACATGGACTTTTCAGGGTGGGGAATTAACAGTAGATTTTCAAAATAGAACTAATCATTCTGTGTGGTTGCAGGATATTCCGGTTTATAATGATCGACTGGAAGTATGTAACAGAACAGCGTGGTAGAGGAACTACATTTAGTATTCAGGCTCAGAAAGAGAAAACAGTTTGTTCAGTTTACTTAATGAAACAATTTCTAAAGGAAAGAAGTCCCAATTTGGGTCCTCTTTTATATCGTTTTGATAAATCTCCATTTATCAAAATGACAAATATTTTATCCTATAATTTTATAATATAAATTATCGTCTGTGCTTAAGGAAGCCTTATCGTCCCTTGGGGTTCCACAGATGTATACAAATCCCTTTCCTTTAGAATCTGGGCTGCAACCACCCTTGCCAACGAAGGTGGATCTGATGAGAAAGTTAAGAATTTGGGTAGGTGGAAATCGGAAGCATACCGGAGTTACATACGAATGAATTGTTATTTTTTTTTGTCTAATTTGTTTATAGTATATATAGGCATGTTATTAATACTGCGATTCACTTAAGCAGATGTTAATTTGCCAGCTAAGAATTGCAGAATTGGTGTATAGATAACTGGAATGCCTTTATTGAGGCTCGAAATCATCTTGGCCTTACAAGATTGGCAATGGATATCTGGTGGAAAGGTTGCGGTGGATTAAGAGTAGATGGTATTAGAAGGCAAACTAAAATTATAACGAGATTCGAAGACGACCCGCAATTTCTGTTAGTTCACACTGGGGGCAACTACATAGGAAAGTATAAAGTTGGTGTACTAAGAAACAAGCTCAAAAATGAACTAGAATAGTTGCAAAGGAGGCTACAATGTACATTCCTTATTTCGTCTCAGATTCTGCCAAGAAGTGTTTGGAGATATTCTCCTAATAAGGTAGCGATGGAAAAATGTCGTTTACGAATCAACAATTCGGTTGTCTCGTTCTTGCTGAAAAGAGGAGGTGGTTATGTTCGGTATTCGGACATAAACTATAACACATGAGGGAGTGCATTTAACGGCTTTGGGTAATAACATTTTCCTGAACACAATAGCAGAAGCATTGGAAACCTTTCTGAAAAACAGGAGGTCTTACTTATCTTTTTTAAACAAAGGAACTTTCACTGGATCAGTGCAAGATATACGTTAAAGGCTAATTGTGAATGACAATTGAGACGATGTCGGAAATTTTATTATAACTGATACAAAATGTCGTTAATTAGTTAGTTAGATTTCACTTAGTTATTTTGGTTAGTTTACAGCATTATTTTAGTAGATTTAGTTAGTTTTGATTCAAACATATTAATATTCATATGAGTATCATTATATGTTATCTGGATTTTGATTGTTATATGTACATAAAGGGGAGAATTTTTACCGGTTGTACTGACGTATTTGGCCCCTGGTTACGCAGCTCCCCCACTGTGTGGCGGTTGGCTTGTAGATGAGTGGTCTACTTCGCCAAAGTGGCAAATTTCGCTGCATATTCACTAGAGACTTCGCATTAAGCACCTTTGTATTCCCAGGGCGTCATTGGTTGAAAGGAATTGTACAAACAGTTAAATTCAAGCACCTCTGATTCCCAGAGCGACTTGTTTTCAAGATAAACAATCATTAGTTAGTTAGTTTTGGTCTTCCACTATACTTAAGGCCGCCATACTCGCTATTTAAGTTAATGAGTTTTAAAATAACATTTCTATATATGTAATATAAAATAATAAAACCTGTGGCCAAATACGTCCAACATTATTGTATTGTCAATACTTTGCCAATCAGACAAATCTAGGATAATCGAATTTACGATTATGTTATCCGTTGTTGGTCACAAAGTTTTTATCGGATTTATTGGTATTTAGCTTGAATGCAAGTGTTCATGGGAAATATCCGGTACTTTCTTTCTCTTTCTGGCAGAAGAAGTGTGAACATCGACGGAACAGAGTAACAAGAACAATCAAATTAACCCTCCTCACTCTCCCCTCAAAATTTAATTAATAATATTTGTATTAATAGAACAATGTACTGCAGTAAGTTTATTGTATATTTTCAGAATCTTATTGCGTTAGAGTATCTTTATGAGGATGGACGAATTTCTGTGGAGAAAAGATTATTCGCAGTTGAACTTTGACTATTGATGTAAAGAAATTGTTATGCTGGATAACTGAACAAAAAACTCATATTGGGTGACTGAACAGAAAACTGAACAGATAAATTATATTGGGTAAGCGAACACGATTTATATTGGATAACTGAACAGAATGGTTATACTGGATTACTGTACACTTGAGGACTTGTAAGATCGCCGGCAAATTTCGCTGCGTATTCACTTGGGACTTCGCATAAGGCGTCTCTGTTTTCCCAGGGCGTCATTGGTTTGAAAGGAACTTTACAAACAGTTAAATTCAAGCACCTCTGATTCCCAGGGCGACTTGTTTTCAAGATAAACAATCATTAGTTAGTTAGTTTTGGTCTTCCACTATACTTAAGGCGGCCATACTTGCTATTTAAGTTAATTAGTTTTAAAACAACATTTCTATATATGTAATATAAAATAATAAAACCTGTGGCCAAATACGTCCAACATAATTGTATTGTCAATACTTTGCCAATCAGACAAATCTAGGATAACATGAAATCATGCAGATGAAGTAAAATATGTTTGCATATCTTCGTTTACCCAAATATGTTCGTTTACCCAAATATGTTAGCATGCGAAAGCATTATTTATTTCTTAAAGATTTATTAAATTTTCTTATTTTTGTTTTCATAATTTTTTGGAGAAAAAATTATTGTAAAACATGAATTTCAGATACCAAACATAAACCCGTAAATATCACCAAGTAATGTTCCTAGACCGCTGTAACAAGTATTTCCCCTCAAAATTCTATAATTAGGAAATGCGTAATTGTATAATAAATTATATAAAATAAAGACTTATCTACTTTCAAGTACAAATAAATAAAACTATATTTGAAATCTTTATAAGGGTGAGGTTTTGGAAATGTTCTGGTAGTTAATTCGCGCTTTGTATATTTTTTACATGTGTCAAAAGACAAGTGTACATAATAAGTTTAGATGTGTTTGACGGTATGTCCTTATATGGTTCACAACAAAAAAATTTTTGCTTGTACTTTAAATTATCTGATACCTTGAATTAAATGCATTTTGTATCCTCCAGTTACAGTAAAAAAGTGATAACATTTAGACATGAAATCCAAAGCATAAAATAAATAAATAAAATAATTGATGAATGTTTACATTAAGTTGAACCACATTTAGTTTGTCATTTAACAATTTTCTTTGCAAATTTTATAATTTCGCCGGGGATTATGTGTAGTTATGCAGTTTTGTAGTTTATCTGGTTTTCAGTATTCGTCTCAAGATTTGCTATCACATATATTTCTTATTGTTTGAAAGATTGCGTTTTCCGTTTGTTTGTTTTTAGTTGTCCTTTATACCGGGTAGATTTCTATTTATATTCCAGGTGTCGATACACTTGTTCACCACGTGAATTTGTTTTGGCGGTAATTCGAAACCGTATATATATTCGGGGTGTACTCGACTCTTTATCGACGGTGCTAACAGTAACTTGCGGTCTAAAGTACGTGTTGGTTTAGTGTGAAAGCTCTGGACAGTTTATTTGAATACTAGAAATTTGTTATGGAATCATATTAATATGCATTGTATTTTGTTATCTATGAATATTAAAAGGTGCTTGCTGAAAAAAATATTGAAGTAACTGCTAGCAACCATATCAAAATACAATGTTAGTGTTTTCATTATTAAAAAGATGTGTTTTCATCGATCTCTTTGCAACATCGTCAGAGTTTCTAAAATGGATAATCTTTGAGAATATTTTTTGTACTTTTAGAAAATTTTAAACTACTCAGTATGTTATTGCAATTTGAGCTACTGTAAATTCTTAAATTAATGCGAAATATGCGACAGATGAACATCGCAATAATTAAAACTCGCATTTAATTTTTGTTCGTAACATTCTATTACAACATATACAGGAATCGCATTAATTAATCTCGCATTATTGTCAGTCGTCCAGGATTCGCAATAATAAATGCACGCATTAATTTCTAAATTTACAGTATATTAAGAAATGGAATTTTTATTAATTTAATATTAAAGAGTATTTAGTGTATTTCAGATTTTTTAGCTATATCAAAAACATGAATTAAATTTGAAATAATTTAAATTAGGACAAGAGTAGCGAGGAAGAATTGAAGTTTGTTAAGCATCGTGTATCTTATCGTTTGAGTAGAAACAAATCGCCAGAATAAATGACCATGAGTGATTAACAGTTTCTACGTTTTCACTGTAAAGATATCAACAGGGATGTCCGTTTTCTCATTTTGGATTACATTATTTCCAAATCCGACAACAGATGACTCTCTACTTCTGTAAGGCGGTGGACTGACGTGCGCTGTATATGGTGCGAACCTGATGTCGGGGTCTTTTCCTTTGTGTGGTGGTGAGTCGTCGGATAATTTACTAGGAGGTGAAGCATTGATCTTTACTCCGTTTGAAGTCAATCCCACGTATACTGATTTCCTAAATAAAGTACAGAAATATGTATTAAAATATTCTGAACGTATACTTTTTCTAATAAGTCTCTTCTTCTTGGAAATCGGTTAAACGGTAAAATTCGATTACGAGAAGAATTATCTATTTAAAAGTGTATTCGACATATTGCATAAGCATTTTAAAGAAGTTTCCGTTCATCATGAATATATTATATATGTACATTAATGTACTAAAATTTTTATGGGCGAATAAAATGCAACATAGAGATACACAGTATCAAAATAAAACTTGGGTTCGAAACTCTGAAATAATACATTGATTAAATCCGAAAGCCAACAAAGTTTGCACTATTCTCAAAATGGAGTTTTCGGAAACTTATTGGGTAAGAACAAATTACATGTGTGTCAAAAGCTTACCATATTTTCTTTGGCTCTCTGTTCTTGAAAAAACAGACCAGTGCCGTCAAAGCAACGAAAAATAAAATTGCTAAGATCACACTTATAATGATTAGTGTGGTTGAAATCCCTTCTTCGTCTTCATTGCCTGAAAAGGTATGCATTTAATTTCATTTGTAAAACAACAGCAGAAATGCAATGCAAATTTCATTCGGCCGATCTGCTAACTTAGCCTCTATTGTTTCGGAATTCAAATAAAATAGAGCACAAGATGCTAAAAACACTTTTCCGATCTTAAGGTTTTTCTTCTTTTCCTTTGCTTTTCTCTTTTGCTCGTATTTTGCTATAGACTGTTTATTCCATTAAAAAACTGTATATTATAATCCAATAATCAGTGAAAATAACATAAAGATTTTCTCAACCCCTTATGAATTTGGTGAATACACTAGTTTCCCGAATGTCATGAATGATATAACTACGAAATTCAAACTGCTTTGTGAATACTGAAGTTACCATGGACAAGATGGTACTTTGAATCAAATATAATTTTAATGCATGAAACAATAAAGTTCATTAAATCTGAACCTCAAAGAACCGCTACCAATTCTCTTACGGCAAGTAATTAAAGAATTTTGAATCACAAGATCAGTGGTACATGTATTCCTAATTGGAAGCCATTATAACCGTTACAAATTTCAACTGATAATGAGGAGTTATTATTTCTCTTTATTCTTACTTATACATTTTTGTGTATTATGCTACATAGGATTATCAAATACAGAGGAGATATCAATTGTACATGCTGCATTGATATATGAATGTTATATTTGTAGTTTTGCAGTAGTTTAAACCTAATAGCTCAGCTAGTTGTAATTTAGTTTTGTCATAAACTGAATCTGATAGACATCGCTTCCCAAATTGGTTTAATCATTACATTGTAATTAATGCTATATTCAATTTAATTTGAAATTCATACAATATGACATGTACATTTACCTGTTGGTTTGTCAGTATTTCCAGATACAGATGTTATTGAGGTAGTTGATTCTAGCTGTACTATAGAGGTAGTTGATTCTAGTTGTACAGTTTTGGTGCCTATAAAATGTAAAACAATGTTACAACCTGTCGACTTCTATGTTTAATGTTTTAACGTGCATTTTCATCTTTCACAGAGATCGCAAATGATATTTAAATCCCTATTTAACATTTAAATCGTTGAAATTTTATACTAGTGGTTTCAAATATATTTTCTATTCTTCCCTTGCCTTAGTGATCTAAATAATTTTCGTCATCATCTCCCTACCCAAAAGCAAGTAGCAGTACGTGGGTGAAACAAGAACCTGGAAGAATAACTTTCAACGTTCAAATGCTGAAAATGGATGACTACATATTTAACATGTTAAAATTAGATAATAAACGTAAAAAATATAAATAGGTCGGAAGTCTAAACTAGTTTTTATGAATATTGCGAGGTGTAAATTGAGTCGTTCCGAAAATCAGTAATGGTATACAGAAGCTGTAGTAAATTCAATCATATTGTAGAAAATTTTACCAAAACAATATCCAGATTTTGTTACGTTCGTCTTGAGTAGATTATACACAAGATAGCTTCCGTCGCACAACTTGATATCAATTGTCCAGGTATATCTGCAGTCATCAGTAAAGGTCTGAACACATACTTTTTCAGTAACTTTATTTCCTGGAATTGAGGGGACAGGTCCTGTCAAAATAAAAACGAAAGAAGTTATAAAATAATTAATGAAACGCCCTGAAACTGTCCAAAACCAAATCGGACGTCAAAAGCTGGCGAAGAGTAAACTTTTCTCTATGGAGAAAACTATTTTTCCGACAACTGTTAACTGCTTACTAGTTATCACTGAAAACTGGACTATTAGTCAGCTAAAATTGGTAGACAAGAGATGGAAGAGGACACCTTTAAGGTTGAGCGAGGATCGCTATATTACCAAAGCGAAGACATTTTGAGTTTGAAACTGATGTCTATTTTACGTATGTAATACTAAAATCAAACTAGTATACTTTGCATATAAATATGGATGTTCAACGAAATATTTATAAGTTACCAAGGAAAAAAATTTTAAATTGTGCCATGTACAGTATAAAACACACATAAAATACAAACTTGCTTGTGATATTATCAAGAAATAAGAACTGAAGAAGAATCTGAATTTTTGGTTCTTTAAAGCAAATTAGCCTTGACAGGCATGAAAAATAGATGAATCTTAAAATGCAATGAACAGAAAGCCAGTTCCGTATGCATGTTTTTTTTCTCTTTTTTTTTAGTTCAAGATGAATCAATCTATCTTTATTTTAATAACCATTGTTCATATTAAATTTATCTAGATACAGGTTACAAAAATATCTTTGTACTTGTGCAAGATAATATAGATTGTTATACATCATTGAAAATCTTCTTTTTTTTTTGTTGCCTTTCCTGAATTTCAATTTGAAATTTTGAATTTGCTTGTAAAAACAAATCCCATAGACCGTAACGTTAATTTCAAACCGCCTTACAGCAACACTAATTTTTAACCATAAATAACCCATCTTTTATGACTTTTTTATGTACAAATTGGATATTCTCTGCGGTTTTATTATAGAAGAAAGATGCATTAAAATGATCCAAATATTAAAATATTCTTAAAATAAATCTAAGAGCAGGTGTTTGAAATTAGAAAATATGGCTCTCATTAGTCAAATTCCTTAAGTCAGATAAAATAGCATAGAGGGGTAACGTGACAAATTTTTATTTTACGTAAACTGAGAATTTCAGCTCGAAAATCAGAACAGATAGAAAAATAGATTTTCAATAATATATGAAATTCTATATGATCTGATCACTGTGAGAAGGTATACTCGCTTTTCTCGCGGCAAATTTCGCTGACCCTACTTTTTCAGTACTGATAAACAAGTTTAAAGGATATCTTATGAATCTGCCAAAGGTCTCAAT
>JAOXYJ010823558.1:0-13524 GCA_028566555.1 Lithophaga nigra | reverse complement strand
TTCTTGTAATTACAAGAAGTGTTTCTTGTAATTACAAGATAAAAAATAACGCAACGTGGCACTAACCGGCTTCCGTATGAAATAGATATTGGACTTTGAAAATAATAAAAAAAAAGCTTCATTTCTGGTTAGAAATAGTATAATAATAAATTCTTCCTTTCGATTACTTATTTTAGCCACTATATATAGACAGCGGTACATAAGGTGTACTTTTTATCACATTCTCTTGTATTTGTGCGTTGATAGACATCGGTTTGAACTAAATAATCAAATAATCTCCATTTCTTGGTTATGATTTCTGAATTGACCTCGATATAGTACAAGTATCAAAAAGCTCTAGTCTTAAGTAAGGTCCCGTATTTGTGCCTTAACAAACACAGTACTATCGCGAATAGTTAAAAAAAAATCTTTTCTTTGTTTCAGTCTCATGTCTTACTTTGGAAACGGATAATACTAGTATTCAGTCCATACAAACGATTGATTAAATTCAAAATGTATTTATTTAATTGTTTTTTATTATAATAAGTAATACTTATTACATAAAAGATACACATCAGTTATCATTCACTAAAAAAATGTTCCTTTCGTAAGCTGGACATTTTTTCCCATTTACTCAAGAACTTTTGAAAAAATGTCACATGAATAAAATAAAATGAAAGTCTAGTATATACTTCCATTGTAAAATACTAAAAATTATACATTAAAATATCGCACACATGCGTTCACTCCGTACTCAAATTTATGCCTATCAATTATTAACATAATTGATTGACTGAATGATTGCAGACGGTTGACAAGGTGATGACAACAGTGGCAGGTGAATGAATGGAATACATTCATTTTGTTTAAATGCGTGTGAAGTTTGTAATTTTGTAATCGCATTGAGCATTCATGGGTCAGTCGTCAATCTGTCAGCAAGAAGTCAGGAAGCAGTGCAGAATATCTCAAGAAAAAAAATAAAAATAAGAACTTTACACAGTGATTAGATAAAAGTATAAGCGATTGTAAATATATTTATAGTGCCATCTGCGAAAGGAGAGCGAGAAAATGTGAAAAAAAATTCCATGTGACTATCCAGTACATAGGTAGTGATTGTAACTAAATGGAAAATGAGTAATTTAAGACAAGCCCTTACATGATGTAAGGTCTAGTTTCAAGATATTTCTTCCGACATCACTTTATATTTCAGAATGTTCTCACAAATGTGGACTCTGTTTTATATCTTGACACAGACACAGTATTTCTGAGTCCTGTGGATGAAGTTTGGTCACTTTTTAAGCAATTCAACAGTAAGCAACTTGCAGCTTTGGGTCCAGAAACGATAGATAAGACAGCCAACTGGTATAGAAAATTTGCAAAAATACCATATTATGGAGAATTAGGTACTTGTATTACATTTTTACTGTTCTAATATGGCACAAGAAAAGAGACAATATCAATTATATAAAAGATTTATTTCCCTTCTTTATGTCGAACAGGTAATAATAATATTGATAAGAATGTTTGTTCATCCATGCGCATATATAAGTTTTGGATTTAGAAATTTTTAAATTCCTTCCTGTCGAACGTTGATTTGATGGTCAAAAATCAATAATTTTCCGACCATCATATTATAGATTGATGCAGCAATAAAAAGTATAGACGAACGCGTTTCTTAGACGATTACGTCAGTCTGACGAACGCATTGCTGTTGGTTCACGTTCTGTAGAGGAACGCGTTCCAACTATTACGCGACTTCACATTGCAAGTGGTTCGCGTTCGTTAGACGTTAGTATTCCACTGAAGACATACTGACCCCTTATAACAAAATGGACTAGTCTTATCTTTTTTTGTAATTTAGCCACTGGAACAGGCACCTTACACAAATTAATAGATACGTAAAATACAGGATGTCTATTATTTTGATATGTTAAAATTATCTATTTGTAAACAGAGACATGTAATAATTGTTTTATATATCTCTGCAGTAAATAATAAAAATTATGCCTCTATTAGATTTGATTTTTCCCTCTCTTTTTCAAATTTTGTTACTGACAACAAACAAAGTTATTTTCTAATGATACATGCATAACCCCCGGGATACTATTAGTCGTTGTCAACAAGTCAAGCAAGTACAGAACTTTTGAATTTCTTTGAAGTCATGGGCATGATTATATCTTTGTTGAAATTTTGTTTGAGTTAAAAAGGACCATTTCTCGAAATTGATGGGTCGGCTTTTCATTGCGAGTGTTTCCCTTCTGGATCTTTGTGTTTTTCGCACGCTGGTGTCAAGTACTCAAAGCAGACATACATTTTAAGAAGATTGTTTTATATGTCTCTATTTAACAGAACAATTATAAACCATACTTATGATGACAATATCTATTGGAGAGAGTTTAACATCTTTACGTATCTCTGCTTTAAATCTACAATGAATCTGGTATCACTAGTAGTTTATGTTTGTTTTGATTTTTAGAACGGTAAAGCAATATGGAACTTAATGTTCCAGTATGTAATCCTTGACCTATTTTCAAGGGAAGTTTCAAATTTTCTGAACCACCCATATACAGGAAATGGTTCTCCTACTCTCCAAGTCTAAATAATAAAAGTTATGCAAAAATAGATATTTTCTGGAGGGGAGGTTTCGCCGTTAAATTATTGTTTCCGACAAAGCTAGAGAAAAATAATTTATGTCACTGTAAGGCATGATCGGCGTGCAGATGAAGGGAAACTGAGGCCAAATCAAGATCAAATTATTTATTTACAAAATCTTACAAGCTCCCCCCATCCCCTTCGCAAATCAAATGGTCGTCCCCTAGTTTTCCATACTAATACATTTTTATTTAGTTTGAATATTGCATTAGATATGTCTATTGCGACTATGCATCTTCAATACAATTCATATAACAACACAGCTATGTGAAGGGCTACTCATGACTACTTAAATGGTAATTAAATGCAAACACATTGAAAGCATCTGAAGTCTCACAGTTTTCATATACTTATTACTACTACTAAATAGAATTTTGACTCCGAGTGGATCCTCTGTGAAGTTTATTTAAAGCTTAAAATTAATACTATATTCGTTTTCTAGGGAATGCATTTTGTGCCTCGATGTTTACAAGTACAAAACTATGAACGGTTTCGTTTTTAGTGAAAATTTTCAATGAACTTTTACCGACACTTTAAGTTTTACTGATAAACATCCTATATTTTAACACCTCTTTTGTGTAAGGCGTAATTCTATTTAGTAAATTACTAACGACGAGTTCATTTGGTCTTTAAGTGAAGCGCGATCTTCTGATGAACGCGAACTACTTGCAACGTGAAGTTCGCGTGATAGTTAGAACGAGTTTCTCTGCAGAAAGTGAACCAACAGCAACGCTTTCGTCTAGCTGACGTGATCGTCTAAGGAACTCGTTCATCTAGTGAACGCGAACGAGCTGCAACGCGTTACCCTAGAGAATGCGGACGATTTACAACCCGTCACTCTAGTGAACGCGAACCATCTGCAACGTGTTCAAATAGTTAACGTGTTAGGAATCGTAATATGACTCGAATGGCACTTCATATAAAACAGCGTTTTAATGGCTCTTGCGTCATTTCATATATTATATATTCTGCTTCCTTATACTGGCCAGAGAATAGGAACATACATAACAGTTTTAGGGAAGTAATTTGGAGGAACTACAGTTATTTTTATATCACCTGT
This sequence comes from Lithophaga nigra, assembly GCA_028566555.1. Lineage (NCBI taxonomy): Eukaryota > Metazoa > Mollusca > Bivalvia > Mytilida > Mytilidae > Lithophaga > Lithophaga nigra. The sequence goes on along the minus strand of JAOXYJ010823558.1, from coordinate 9,833 downwards.
GGTCAACAAAATGAAAAATGTCCCTTTTTTAACTGCACAGGGCTACCCTAAATCGAGCCTGACGTAAAGTCTCCGGTAGAAAATCTACTTCTGTAGATATCATAAACATTTAAATGCTTTCAGAAATATTTAAGCCCGATATGGCGAGATTGCATCAAAGTTCAAATTTCAAGCACATGCGTCGGGACAAAAATTGTCAAGATGTGATTTTTAACCATATAGGGCTTCAATAAATTGACACTAACTGAAAGGTTTCAGCAGAGAATTTATTAATCTGGCTTAAAAAAAGACAGGCCTTAACTGAACAGGTGGAAGTGTATATCTGTATGCCGGAGCCTGCTTTATGACAAAAATATCCCAAAAGTACTATTTTTTAAAAGGGGTCCTAGATGTGGCTCACCGTCTGACCCCTCCACCCCACCCACCACTATGAGACCAGCCAGCCCGTAAGCAGTTACATCTCATTTATAATTCTAGTTACTACTTCCTCTACCAGTCATCTAATTTACAATCTAGTTTGCATATTTCGCAAAAGTTCGAAAAACTAGGAAGTTCCAGGCATAAATTCCGCCTTGAAAGTATAAACATGCTGCGAATAAAGTCTAGTTTATTACTTAATTATTATTACATGTATTTTCTTTTTGTTTTTTGGTCGGAATTTCATCAAATATTTTGTGGTACACATCTTGTATTCACTGTGATATCTGTGAAGCAGAAAATAATTATATATCTCTGCCGTCTGTTAATACAGTACCTCGTCAACTTGCTTCAGATATATCCATATAAATTATTTTTGTTCAGCAACATTGATTTGAATAATTAAAATAAAGTTGAATACGTATCTCAAATATTTATTTTTATCTTTCGAGTAGAAGGTATATTGTAACAACATCGAAAAGGTTGTGTGCCAATAACGACCAAAACGTTAAAGCCAAAAAACCAGCTAAGGACAGAGCTATGCGTGAGGAAAATACTCTTTAGTTTCCTAAATGTTTTATTCATTTTAATACGGTAAATTTAAAGTAAAAATCGGATGTGTCGAAGTTCAGGGGACTCAAAGAAAACTTCGACTTATCCGATGCGTCGACACATCCGTATGCAGTTTTGACTTCCGCTTTAGCCGATGTTTACCTGTGAAGTTGACTACCGGTTTTACATTAGTACACGCTAACGTAGTGTAAAAAATTTGAGTGTCCAAGCTGTCGTGCTCAGTGTCATTTTCCTGTGATTAATTCGAATTAAAATTAATGTGCTAAAGCTATAAATTTAATTAGCGTGATAATAAATTTTCTGGTAAAATTAAAAAAATTAAAAGGAATACAAAAATTTTGATGGCCGAAGTGTTTTTTCAATGAGGATTAAAAATCTTTTCAATGAGTAAAACACAAACTATTGATTTTCTGAATTTCTAAATGACCATCGTAATTGTCGTGTTCTAATTTAGTCAAATATTTTTTCTGAATTTTAGCCCATCTATTTCCAACTGTAAAATGAAATTCTGGCCAAGAAAACGTGTATTTCAATTTTTATTTCGCATTATTTTCATCCTTTGCCGTACCCCATTCACTATGGCTATTTTTATCTTGTTCCGGTTGAACGAACCTTGACCAAGCCTTTGACACGTCGTTATCGATCGATCAGCTGTTAAATTCACACACAAATCTTGTGTATTTTTATTGTTTACACTGTGTACTGTCAAAAATTGTAATAAAAACAATGGATTTACAGCAGTGACATGGAAGTCTTAACTTTGCATAACACAAGAAATTCGATTCACGAAATTCGTGGAAATGGAGGGAAAATACATGAAGACTCTAGGTTCGAGTAGAAAAGGGTAAATTGACGTAATTTTCTGATTTTGGGGCTATAAAAAGTGTTCGACAAAGCGATGCATTCGACTCAAGAATGTTCGAATTAACAGTGTTAAAATAACATATATTAATAGGGAAATACATCGATACCGGCCGGCAACTTCGAGACATCCGTAGTATTCGAATAAAGAGTGTTCGACACAAAGATGTTCGACTGTACATGTATTAATTTCATGCCAGTACCGAAATACTAGCAACTGAGTTGATGGTTCTCTCGGGAACCTTAGGTCCACCAGCAGTGGTATCCATCCAGTGGTAGTAATAACAATCTATGATACAAAATTAAGTGCACGATATGTGCACTTTGACCAACAATGTCTATTCAGTTGTGCTCCAGACTTAAAAATATGGAAAACCAAAACAACACCGAAAAGGCTGTAGAGCAGAAACAAATGCCAGTAACGACCAAAAAGTTAAAGTCAAAAATTAGATAAGGACGGAGCTAAAGATGGGTGCAGTCCTAACCTGACAACAAGTTAACTTACACAATAGCAGACCTGACTTAAGGACAACAAAATCTGGACTAGACCAGATCGAGGTTCAAGTCTGCTTTTTTGTAACAGACTAGACCTGTCCAGTCTGTAAGTCTGGTTTTTATACTGACCTGACCAATGAAGACTTATGCTTCATAAAGCAAACCGGACCAGACCTGACCTCCATTTAAGTGTGCTTTCTATGATAAAGCAGACCAGAGCATGTAAGTCTGCTTCCTTAACAAACCAGACCAGACCTGGCTGGGAAGTAAATCTGCTTTTGAAAATGGCAGACAAGACGGAAAATCGAAGTCTTATTTGCTCATAAGCCGTCAGTCTTTGTAACCTGCAGGAAAAAATTTTCATGGTACATTGTGCATGGTACAAAGTAAATAGTATGGTTTATTGTTTGGCAGCCTTGATGGTTGATCGGGCATCGTTTATCGTATATAGTACATCATATATATTATATGGTAAAGGGTAAATGGGTTTCATATATCGCACAGAATTGTTCTCTCAGCGTGCATGTAGTATCGTTTTATTATAAAATATTTCAAATTTAATTATTTACTATTTTGTTGAAGGATTTTTATAAACGGCATTTCATAATTTTCTTGATTTACTTTTCTTTTTTTTATAACTTCACCAATTTTTTTCGTTTAGATTGCATTTTGTAAATTCTCAGATTTTATTCTTTTCTTACTTGTAATATTTTTACTGCATTTTATTTTACCTCGAATATATTTTGTTTTTTTTAACTGTTGTGTCATTAAAATAAAGCAGCTAGTTGAAAAATTCCGGCGGAACAAAGCAACTGGAGTTTATTCCGGAACTTTACAACTACAAAATGTACCTCCGAAATAAAATACCTGGCTCAAAAATTCCTACGGAACAAAGTAACTAGTTGAAAAGGTCTGGCGGAACAAAGCAACTGACGGAACTAATCGGCTGCTACAATTACACCGGTATTTAAACTACTGAAGGGTAAATCGTCAGTTTCAGCAATTTTTCAACAGTATCATGACTGCAAAGCTTACTTGGAGAGGATAGCCAGGACACTTCACCAGCTGATCCAGTAAAATAAGTGTATTGATATCTGAACACATGAACCAAAGCAAAACTCGAACCTACAACAACAGTGTTCGAACTTTAGTTATATGAATAAATTAACAAACAACCACTCTGACTTAGTTTTATTTTTTGTTTTAACTTCTTGATTAACCCAGAGGTTAAAGTTTTTAAAACTACAATAACTTCATAAGATATGCACAACTTGGATAGAATCTCCTTTATGGTAAAAGATTATACAGCAATACAATATTTGTATTTTATTTTTAGACACAGTCGCGTTTGGAAAACCCCTTACGAATTTATATGTATATTTATGACAATTCACGTTTTCAATATTATTTTTTATATACAAGGTCCTTTGTCGACAGTGCACAAAAGCAATTTTAATCGTGATTCCTCCAGGAAAATGACAATTTTCAACGGGTTGAATTACACATTTTTATATGTGAAATGTAAATATAGTATACTGTATATATTAATCGCTTTCTACTTTTATAATATATCATTTTTAGAAATATACTTTCAGTTGATTTGATGTGAAGTGGTCGAACATTTGGTATAATTATATTAAAAGAAAATCCAAAGTTTTACAAAAAATTATAAAAAGAAACATTCAATTCTTATAATTACATTCAAACGATTACAGCTTTCAAAAATATAGTAAAAAAATAAAATTCGATGAAATTATATTGCAAAAACATTACGCCCTCGCGAAGAAGTCGTATTATGTGAAAATACCAGTCCGGGTATCATTTTAGAAAGTTGTAATTTTACGCCAAATGACTTAATTTATTAACACAAAAACTACATATAGTTGTCGGCAGATAGAATGAAACTTGATAACGTTAAAAGCAGACAAGGTACAAGTTAACTTGAAGCAGACCAGCTTCTAATTCTTGTCAAGTGAAAGCAAATCATCTTCTAGGACTGGTCCGGTAAAAGCAGACCAGGTGCAAGTGTGCTATATGTAGCGGACTTGGAACAAGTCTGGTTAATAGCGGACTTATAACCTGGTCTGCTAAGATATCTTTCTAAGTCAGCTTACAATCTTGTCCTGGTCCGCTTTCTCCAGTCCAGAAAACAGACCTAAGTTAACTGGAAGCAGTCCAAATCTGGTTATAAAGTTAACTTTGGTGTAAGGTCAGTTCTGCACCTGTCTGTATGCATGAGGAGAGATACTCCTTAGTTTCCTAAAATTTTATACATTTCAATACGTAAATTTAAAATTATGTAAAATGTATCATGCCAGTACCGAAGTACTAGCAACTGGGCTGATGGTACCCGCGAATTTCTTGCGTTACGCATTTAACAGACCTATAGAATGTCCTGTTGAAATAATTATATATGTAGCTTTTTCTCATAACAAATTCAATTAGTTCTCACTAAAAGCAAAAAGTGAATGAAACATAAGTGTTGGGTTGGTTGATTTTAAATTATTCTGTATTCATTTCAAATCATTCTGTGTCCATTTCACAGTCATTTGCATTACTAAAATAATATGGAGTATCTTGAAATGAGGAAATTATCCGAATTCAACCCACAGCAAGATTAGATATTTTCACTAATAATATATTCCTACTTGTCTAAGAACATAGAACTTGTAGAGATATTTTATTTGTGTTTCATTCTTTTTTTTTTCTGGATACCATGCTGATTTTTTTATATATAAACTGCGCTTGCATGCCTTTACTGTTTTCAGCTTTTTTATTGACACTGTGCTTGAGTTCTCTTCGGAAACATTATTACATAATTTGATTGTTTTTTAATCAAACCCATTGTTTTCATTTTAACAAAAACATAAGTCACTACTACCTAAACAGAACACCATCGGGCAAAAAGGAAGAAAAAATGGTTAAATCAAGACAAGTAAGATGAAGCATTGATAGCTTATGTTTTTGATCGTTTACATTTACCATCTGTTATGAAATGAAATTCAGACTTTAGTGTTTTATAAAATACAAGGCCGACAATTTGTTATAAAACATTTCGGTGTCCAAACCAAGTTATGTCTTTGGTAACAGTAGCACAATTAACGAACAGCTCAATCCTTAGCATAGCTAGGTACATCACTTACATAAAAATATAACTAAATAATAATTATATTAGTAATTACCAAAAAAAAAAAAAGACAAAAAATCCGTTTATAGATATTACAGGAATTATCATAATTAGATTTTTTCAGCCCTAAATGCTGGTATGCTGCTGATGAACCTTACAAGGATTCGAAATTCAACGTGGCAGAAATCTATGATCACCTACCAGAAACAGTATAGAGAAAAGATTCCCTTTGCAGACCAAGACCTTCTTAATATTTACTTTTATTTCTATCCAGGTAAGGTTTTTTTTAAAGCTTATATTAATGTGAAAAATATAATTACTATTCTGTCTACCAATGGTTGATGATAATCAGATACAACTCGTTTTCTCAATAAAGATATTTATGCAGACATTAGTTTGACATTCTAAAATGTTTACCTTAAATCCAGTTTAAAATACATGATCCAGAAAACTTGGTGTAAACAGTATCCAGGGAGATCTGAATTTTGCATGCTATGTGTTATGGCAAAGGCAAGTGGTGTGAATTCAACCTAACCTTTAAATTGAAATCTGAATGACCGGATGATTTTGTAGGTGGAAATTATGGTCGCATTCTTTGGCTAATTTATTTGACCTATAAAATAATATTGAATTATATATTGCCACTCATTTTGAAAAGATTTCGAAAGATAGGACGAAGCTTCACGTTGAACTGACAATCATTACACTGTCTGCAAATAATCTTACACCGCTAAGTGTATACTTAATTTAAAACCAGTAATACAAATTCATATGGGATTACGACCACTTTATGATTACTGGTTTCAAATATTTGGATATTCTGACAAAAATAAATAGAAATTCTATTTATTTATATAAGGCCTGCATAATTATTTTTCGTACACGTCCTACAGATCTCATTGAAATATTTTTTTTAAAGTTTGGCCGCTATAACTTCTCGGATGAAAGGAAACTGTCATATAAATATGTAAGTAAAGTTCAATGACACCAAATAGTCAACCAGAAACCGTAAATAAAAACAGGCAACGCCATTGCCAAACAAAGACACGAAGATAAACATTGCTTACGAAACATAACATAGAAAACTGACGAAAGAGCAACACGCACCCCATTATAAATCAAAGGGTGAGATAAGATGCTCAGGAAGGGTAAGTATTTCCTGCTGCACTAGTGGCACCCGTTGTGTTGGCCATGTAAAACTCCGGTAATAAGTCACATTCGGTGGTAAGTCATCAATACGCAAAGAAGGAAGGGACTATGATAACAACAAACGGGACGTATCAGTGGTCATATGTTACACAGATATTCCGTAACGGTGGACTAAGTTGTGGTGGTGACCGTAAAACTTTCGTAAAACTTCGACTTTACCACTGGATACCTTGGTTCAATAGCTTCCTTGTAAGCAGCAAGCATTTCTCAAGAACATCCTGATAGGAATCACAAGCTCTGAAATGTCATATAAGCTGATATATATCTATATATACTCGATTTGCAGGTGCTAATGGAATGTTGCTACAAATAAATAGAAAGTCCACAATGGGAAAGTCGAAATCATCTCTTTTGTCGTAAAGTTTTGTTCTAAACTGGCTCTGATAGTTCTAGGTGTAGATCTAGGTATGAAGTAGATCTAACTGTATTCGTGGTATTCTTTATTTATAGTTCAGTTGGATAGGTGTGATCAACATAGTCCCCACACTTTGAGTTATTCAGTGAAATGATATCATCTATGTATTCGAACGAGAAATTAAAGGATTGGGCTAGTTTCTTGTCATTTTTCTTTAGAAGCCCTGTATGAACTCTGTTTCATACAAATAAAGGAACAAATCGACGAGAAGCGGAGCACAGATGATACCCACATAAATGTCGACACAACATGCCCATTTCGATAAACAATGTCTCATCAGTTATGCTCGATGCCTAAAATATTGAAAACCAAAACAATATCTGAAAGGTTGTAGAGCAGAAATAAATGCCAAAACGACTAAAAGGTAAAGCCAAAAACCAGCTAAGGACAGAGCTATGCACGAGGGAGATACTCCTTAGTTTCCCAAAATTTTAGACATTTTAGTGTATTTACAGAACAGTTATTTTATCTTTCGTGTGACTGGACATATCTTGCTGATCACTGTAAACACAAAACTATATGCAAAGAAGCTGAGGAGGGAGGAGCTTATGTTTTACATGGCAACAAGCGCATAATGCAGAGGGATACACCATCAGCTTTTAAAGCAGTTTATTTATCCATTGAACAGGTATTAATAGAGCTTAAATTCAACAATGATAATAATAATAAAATGATGAAGAAGAGGAATAATAAAAAATAAATCATTAAATATATTGTTTTCTCAGATTGTGACGTCACCGCAGTGAAATATCAATTTTTATTTAAATCATCATCTTTTATTTCCATCTATAATATAATAAGTAAATTTAATTTATTATGACTCGTAGAACGGATTTTTAAATAGATGAATTATGATTTTATCATGATTTCATTGAGCATTGCTACTCTGTAAATAATAAAGTCCACTGTTTGAGAAAGATACTGATTTTTGCCAGTAAATATAACAATGCTGCAATATTAAGGAAATGTTAACATTTTACCTTAAAAACTTCCATTAAAAAGACAAATAAAGTACTATATCAACTAAGATTATACTGTATTACTACAGTCAATTCTTGTGTGAATCGATTAACAATTAACCTTATGTGCTTTCAGTTGGTAAAATAATTTGATACATTGTGCTAGTATGGTAAAATAATTTTTTCAAATAAATATTTTATATTTCAATCACACACTCAGATAAATATCACGAATTTTGTTTTGTCTTTGTTTCTTTTCCAGTATGAATTTTCTACAGATGTTATTGAGGATCTATTACCAGCACTTAAATTGGAGCTAGCATCAGTCAATTCAACACCATGTGGAAACTTTTCGCATATATTCACAAAGAAAATTGAACAGTTCATAAAAAAATAAATGTCTGAAAAAAGGGAAAAAATAGAACACAGCATAGATGGCTGACAATTGATATTTTCCTGTAGTTATAAATGCCTCCCTCCATAGAGACGTTAAAAAAGAAATGCAATATTTTTACTCTGAACCCATTTAAAGAGACTGTTAAACATAAGCCTCACACTGCTTACCCCTTTTCATGCCTTGAAATCTCCAGAGCTTGCCCATGTTCGAAGGGCTCAAATAGTTAACTGGTTAGCTGTCCAGGTGGTCCTTTCCAAGCAAGTCTTATAGTCACAATATAGCCCAAAATGCTGAAAGTTCCGATACCCTTAGTATGCCAACCCCAAACAAAACTTATATATGCCTTGAAATAAATAAATGCACCTAAACGGACGTCCGATTGTTGAAAAAGATTTACAATCGATACCCGGGATCGATCTTAGAGCAACAAAATTTTAATTAAAATTGGAGATACATAACTCTATATAATATATATACGTCTGAAAATCAACCAAACATTGTCAGAATTAGATCCTCTGCTGAGATTTTTTTTCTTCCGTCGGCTGATTTGCACGCCCACCCTTTGACATTTCGACACTGATTGTTCAGCAATGCTAAAAAAAAAGACCCACCATTGTGCGTGTGAAGGTACTATTTTTTTCTTGTTAATACAAGTTTTCATTTAAATTTAATTCAGCTTAAGATAATATATATATCGTAAAAGATGACAAGGATCATACAGTGGCATCAATTCAAATATATTACACAAAAGTATAAATATGTGACTTAACAACATATTGAATGGCGGAAGCATCTGCTATACAAGGCTTACCATTAAATATTTATATACGTCTGTAAATCAACCCAACAGTGTTAAAATTAGATTTTCTGCTGATAAATTTTTATTCTTTCCTCAGCGGTATTTGAACTCGCACAACTACACTCATCGCCTAGCAATACAACCAACCATTATGACAACTCGTCCAATTTACACGTTTAAAGGCAGTTTCATCGAACTATGGTTATGCATGGGATGAATAATAACGGTTGCACCACATGTGTATATACGCCCGAGGATATTGTTTTTCTCTTGTTTTTATAATTTTTCATTGACAACAATACATCAACGGCATCAGTCAGGAACTATTGATAATCATGTAATTGATCATATAAAACATCCTTCCCGTTCCATTATTTAAATGGTTTTACTCAATTCCTGCATTCTCAAAATCTGCAGACAGCTTTTAATTTCTCGTAAAATGTTATTTGTCCTAGAATTTTCTATTTTCTCCTACTTATGTTTCAGTGTCCAATAAATTGATCATCGTGTCATGTATATCATATCCTACAAATTTCGTTTTGAAACATAATGCAAAGACTGGGAAAGGTGACATGTAACTA
>JAOXYJ010823450.1:0-22577 GCA_028566555.1 Lithophaga nigra | reverse complement strand
GGTGAATTACAAGAATCATCAATCAAGGGACGCAGACAAAATTCGGATTAAGACAAATACAAACAGACAAACATAAAAGACACAAGAAAAACTAAAAACGAGGATGAGTTGTTTTCAAATAATAGCAAGTGAATCCAGACCCGAAATTAATTTGTAGGCACCATCGGTGTCTATTGATGTAAACACACTAGAAGTGTTGATAAGTTTTTGGACGTCGTGTGATTTTGTACAGTCTGCATATTTACGGAAACGTTCTCAACGTTACAATGTAAGTTTTGGGGGTGGTTTTAGGTTTGCAGTACATTCTATTTACCACTCTCTCGCTCTGTAGTTACTAAACGGATTTTTATGCAACATACATGTACGTAAGCAGAAAATGTCCCGTTTTAAATTTTTATGGATCGAAGCACATTTCTACTAAATTAGTCATCTTTTTGTCAAAAAACCTACAATTTGGCACTTCATTACTGAAAAAAACTTTCTCCTTCTGAAAGCATTATGGGGATACCTACCACATTCTGATCTTGGGCACTTCAGCTACCAGGTGACCGAGTTTTACGTTTCTGTAAATAGCGCGGGGTACGGAAAGGCGATATTACCATAAACCGGAACAGCAAAAATCGATGCTTTCGATAATTCAATCCAGATTTAAAAGTCAAATTCTAATAATGTTTGTTACTTTAACATGTAATTTTTATTGTAATATGAAGATTGAACATTCTAGTTTTCAAAGTATTTTATTTTACAAAAATGATTGAAATAAAGGCTATTTATCACCATTTCTCGTACGTTGTAAACGTCAGGATTTTAATGGTGGCAGATATGGGCGAAATAACGTGACGTTCCAACAGAGTCCCTACAATCTATATTCATAAAATCATTAGGAATATACAATGTCGAGAATTAAATTGATTACATGAACTCCATAAGAAGTGAAACTGGGTGCGTCGACAGGGTAAGCGTCTCTTCCTTTGTATGCATCACCCGTCATGCGAAAAACTTATGTCCAATAAACAAAAGCGGTGGCAAGGAATAAGTCAAATCTGGTAGGTAAGATGAGATGACGATATGCTAGATCTAGCAAGATGTAAACAAATCTGTTGCAAATTGCAATATTGTAGCATTATAATGGTCAAGCAATTCGTTATGAACTTGAAGATTGTTGACTTCAATTGATCTTCCTCATATCCTTCCATGGAGTAGTTTTTTTGTTAGTAGTACACTTCTGTTAGTGAAGACCTCATATTGAGAAGATTCTCTAGCATATCGTATTAACTGAGATACAGATACGCCGTATGCAGGGACACAAGGTATGTTATTACTCAGGAATGGAAAAATTACGATAGGAAAATTAAAATCACCACTTTTGTCATAGATTCTAGTGTTCAGTAGTCGACCGTTCTTCGAACACAACTTTAAGGGCAAAATCCTCTATAGAATGACATTCGGAGAAACCGGATGTTTGCTTGAAGCTTTGATTTCGCTCTTGTGGCAAATGAAAATACACACGAATGCATGAACTAGATTTTAAATTTTAATTACGCATAAAAATGTTGCCGAAGTAACCATTTCATTGCTATGAGAATCGTCTGCAGTTTTACCCAATAATTTCAGTACAAACTTATGGTACCACAAATATCTGCAATAGAATATCGAAGGAACAAGTTCAGAAAGGCAGAATCCGTAGACAGGGCAAAATGTGGAAGACATAAACGGAAAATTTACGAAAATGACAAGAAGACTGAAGAAAAAAGTAAACAGAGGAAAAAAAAACATGAACAAGAGGACACAAAAACCAAAGCACGTACAATGTGAACAAACTAGTGGGTGACATTAGGTGCTCTAGATGTATAAAATTTACATGTATAAAATCTCGTAGAATTCGGTCAAAAGTAGTTGCCAAGCTTCAAATCGGTATAAAATCCACATTTTTCATCACGTTTTATGCAAACGAAACCGATATTGTTTATGTACATCCGGGAAATCATATTAGGAATGATAACTCACTTGATTATATCACGTGGCGGGAAATTCAACACCCTTCGAATCCCGTTGTACCGGAATACATCGTTAGTAAGCGGAAACTTGAATCCCGATAAACATGAACTCATCGGCAAAAGAGTTAAGTTTATTTTTAAGATCTGACCAAAATTTCTTGGTTGTCTTTAGAGATGAAAAATCTAGGAGTCTACTCCAAAATGGTCTTAGAAATGAGGAGAATAGATAAAATGCAATATGTGTGAATTCATGTGTGAACATGACAGAAGCATTTAATTTCTCAGGGTACTGTCAAAGTTGCAGTCGAAATCTAAATAGTAAAAACAAAAGGTCTGAAAATAATTACCTCCATATAAAGACCCCCTGCTGTTATAAATTAAAGTCTATAGCAAAGATGTAACCAACAATATTTATTTTTGAAGCTTTATTATATATAAAAAAAAAACAAAAAAAAAAAAAACAACCAAAAAAAGCTATTAAACTCAACCATCCCATCTCTTATCTTTGTTATTACTATTTCAGTTGTTGTTTTTAATCATAACTTAATTGCTTATTTTTGATGCATGAAAGAAGTTGCGTATTGGTTTTTCTATTCAAGGCATAAATCTTCATAGTTTTGGGTATTTGTTTACAAAGTAAGTCTGAAAATTATTCTAATTCTTTGGATATTTGAAACCTTGAGTATTAGGTAGCACTCAGTGAGATTTCTCTGTTTCATATTACACCACTGCATGCATTTCGATGGTTAGTGCCAAAACCACGTATCTAATAAATCCATATTTTTGAGAAAATGGAAATGAAAATTCAATCTTTCATTAAAAATCAGGTTTTGTAATTAATCGATTTGAATTAAAACCCCGAGTAGATTTAATCATGTTCTTTCTACCAGTGCCCTCTCATAAATAATGTAAACAAACATATACAAGAAATATTTACACTTCAATGTTTTAATGCATATTACCATATCAGTTTCATTTTGATTAATAACAGATGTGCAAGCAATAACACAGTAGCAGGTGATAAGACATTTTGCAGTAAATCTTTCTACAAAACAAAATTGTTTTCTGTAAGCCAAATTGTATCACAGAGAGATAATTGATTTTGGCTTTTAGGAAATGAAATAAAAAGATTACTATGTGGCCTTGCGTAAATGTCGTAGTGCAAGATAATTTTTTTATGGCGTTAACAGAATCTATATATTTATTATGAAAAGAAATTGCATAAACCACTTGTCATGAGATACGTTATCTTGTCAGATAGTAAAATTAATTTCTCAAATATTACAAAATATGCAAAACCAATTTAATATGTCGATAAGGTTTATTTGCATACTTAATCTGAATTATGTAAAACTATAAACTAACATGTTGTTGTATTATGTCCTTGAAATATAAGACAAAATTTACATTTAAAAAATGTGTAAATTAATTTCACAACATTTAAAAGTTTCAGAAGTTAAGTATAACACAATTCTTTTCTTCAAAAAATTTTTTAACACATGAAAATACTCACTGCTATTCATATCCACATGAAGTTGCATATTGCATGTATATTCAAATATAATATTGATATAAAATTAAGTTCATGCTGGAAATCGGACAAATTGAACCATTATATAAAATTCTCTACAGTCAATAATAAAGCCATGTCTATAGTTTGCTAGCAGAATATACTGTCTGATATTGAAATGAGCTATAAAGATATCTAAGCTGCCAGTCAGAATAATAAATTATACACAGTGTTTGTTGATTCACAAACAGTTAACATGTAATGTTTAGTTTTGATCAGAACCAATGTCATCCTCTGCAACATCTGGATCTGGAAGCGAGTCTGGTAAATTGCTGCTTGATGGTAGTTGCTTATAAAATTCATGGTATTCAGCTGGGATTATTCCATTTTTACAAAGATTCATTAAATCTCTCTTTTTTGCAGCAGAAATTGCCTGTCTTCCCTTGTACTTTCTTGGTAATTCGCTACTTTTTCCTGTTGGTCTCCCTCTCTTGTTACCTGGTGATACTTTCATTGTTCTGAAATCCTCATCATATGTGTATTTATACTGTACAGAATCTGGATCGGATTTCCGGTATCTCATCCAATTTATCTGGAGCCAGTTGACTTTCTCTCCAGTGATGTCTTCTTTCCTATATTTCATAGACTGCTTTTGTACCTCTTTAAAATCATATATATCCGAATATTTGAGTGCCACAATCATGTATGGATCTTTACGTCTAGCAAGACGTATTACAGTTGCCCATTGCTGCGGCACAAATATTTCTGTAACAGTTTTCTTTTTTGCAAATTCAATTGACGCATGCATGCTGTCACATTCCATTTGTGTGCGTCCGCTTTCTAAAAAATTGTGATCTATTTTCTCGAGTGTAGGGTGACCGATGACTGCTTGCATTAAACTTGTTGCGGTGAACTGATTCCGATTTTGTCCAGAATATGCATCCGAATAAAATATTGCATGTTTAATGTTGCTTGGCAGAGAAAGCAATTGTAGGTATAAGCATGTTCCAATCTCACACGATCCTCTTTGTGCATCTACTTCCGACCAGAGACAACAAGTTGCATTACTGGTTGCAAGATCATAAATGGACAAATTTTCGCATATAGTACAGCTGACTAACAAGACTGCAAGGCGTTTGAAGTACCGCTTGTAGGTCAAATGTAGTAGCAAATACTTCCTTTGAATTTTGGGCAATGCTTTTATCCTTCTTTTTGTCTTCTCGTGCTCGGACTTTCTGCTGCTGATGCTTATCAAATTTTTCTTTTTCCTCTAGTTCCACGGTGCCATTTTCAACGTCTTGATAGTATTTAACACAAGTAGAGCATTGATCCTTTTTTGGAATATGGAAGGAAAAATTGTATTCTTCATTGAATACTTTCCTCTATATGGCTTGACTAACTAATTCTTTTTCCTGCAACATATCTTTGTATTGGTCAACATATAGTTGGTACATCCTAGTCATATTTAAAATGTGCTCCTAAATACCTTCTGTTTGAAATTTTTCTGGTATAATGCCCCTCGACGGCTGGGAAAGATTCAATATGTTTACGGACCATATATAATGCATATTTGCTGGTTTTGTTCGCAGGTTCGTGTCTACCTCTATTTTCACCTCCAACAAAAACACCTCCAGATTGGTTTTTCAGCGAATGACCAACGTAAGATTCACTTATATTTAATGTTGCCAGAAAAAACTTCTTGCAGACAACAGTTTTATTTCCGTCAATCTCAAATAAAAAGGTTCTGTGAATGTTGCGCCTTTTTTCCAATGGCTCATTGTTTTCTCCATCTACATAGGTTCGAGTCTTCTTCTGATTTGTATGCGCTACATTAAAGTCCTTTTTCCTTTCATAAGAGTCGAGAGACCAAAATGTCTGAAATATATGTATTCTCTGTTCTTCATTGAAATTCAGACTGCATTTAAATTTGCATTTTGTGCAGTCCTTTGGTTGAACAGCTCTCTCCTTCATAGTTTTCCCTTTCACTGATGTGTACTCTTTTCCTGATAACCGTAGCTTTTTCCGAATATTGTTTGTCCAGTTTTCAGGTGTGGCTTTTCTTTTTCGAAAAAGCTGCTTTTTAGGAGGTGCCATAAATGTTTGCTGACTTCTTTTGTGGTGTTTCTTTAGGTCTTCTTTTTTTCTTTTTTGGTTTAACCGGTTTACTTATCTGTTCGCACGTGTATATATGATCAATTTCTTCATTAGGTCGACTAATTTCTTCCGTATCAAGAGTTTCATTTACATGATATTTTTGATCCATACTAGCTGACAACTTGCTAGGTTCTTCCTATAGTTTATCAGATGTATTCATTTCTGCTGGAGGTTTGTCAGAGTCTTGTTGTTTTTCTGCATTATTATGCAGTCCTATTTTACCACATCCGTCATAATGTGAGGCAATAGTACTGCTTTCGGAAGCTAGTAAAGGTAAGCTAATTGGATCATTTGAGGTTTCAGTTTTTGTTGGCAATATATCCAGAATGGCTTGATTCTATAAGCTTGAAAATACTTTAACAGGAAGTCCGCTCCAATTTTCCAAAGCCAGTGGCAAAAGATCCACAGCTCTGTTTGTCCAGCATCCATTCTCTGTGAGTTTTTCTACTTCAGTTCGAAAGTCAATCCATGCTATATCATAATAGTATGATTCAGTAGATTCTGGAACTGAGAAGAAACCAATGTATTCGTCTGCATAGCTGATAATGGGATCACATAACATTTCCCGTAAAGTGTGAACAGAATCGACATCTGGGAGATTAAGAACTGCAGCCTGGAAAAAGCAATTGCCATCTGCAGGGACAGGAATTCTTTGAAGCCCATTTGCAAAAAGCAAATCATCAAGTTTCTTTTTGTGGTGGCTTGTGGATAACATAGTGTAAGCTGCTTCTTGTATACTCAGTTCCTTTACTTTCCTTATTCGTGGTGTCGTTTGGCTTCCCATTGCATCATCCCTTTCATTATTTTTTTCTTTTACTGATTCTTGGAAATTTTCAAGATTTCCCTCTTTGGAGCTGTTAACTGACTTTTTTTCAACAATGTTTCTCTTTTTCTGAGGGATTTGTTTCTTGCTTCCAGTATTAGGCGGTTTTGTACTTAAAGAAGAATCAGCAATTTTCTTGGAAGACTTATTAGCTGGTGTTTGCTGCAACGAATCACATATTTTCTTCGTCGATACTCTCTTTCTCTTGATGTTTTTTCTTTTCTGCTTCTTTGTTCTTTCTCTGTCATGTATAACATCATCAGTTTCCTCAGTTGGTGTTGATAAATTTGAATCCGTTGAGTTAAAATCTTTATTGGTTAGCTTGTACGAATCTCCACTGACATATATAGATTCGATTTCACTTTCACTTAAGTCTTTCTCTTGTTCATCCGGTTTTATTTTCTTCCTCCTTGGTTCACATTTTTCAGTCTTGATCTTTTGTTCTTGTGTTTTCGGATTTGGATTCTTTCTCTGAAAATGAGTCAATGGAAAATTATCATCACTTTCATCTGACTCATTTACAAGCAACTGATCTTTTCTTGAAGTATTTTCAATGGCTGGCGTAGATTCCTCTCCATATTTTTTCAACACCATCACCAGCCTTTTCGACAGGTTTCTCACTATTTTGTTGGAATAAGTCCTGGTATTCTTCCACAGGCTGTGTGCTTTCAGTTGCCTTAATAATTTCTTGTTCCCTACTTTCACATGTCTCTATTTTATCATCTTCAAGCTTTGAATTTTCATTTGGTTCAGAATTTTCTGTTTCTTGACATTCCTTTGTATCATTATTATCCTCGGGATCAGGATTGTTAATTAGATTCTCATTGTTTGCATGATTTTCTGTTTCGTTTTCAAACAGACTTTCAGTGGACTCTTAAATGACTGTTGGCATATTTTGAGATTCATCTGGATTATCTTCACCAGTCTCCGAAATATCAGAGGATCCAACATTTTCTGTAGGCATATTTTGACATGCAATTGTTTCATTGTCAGGGTTTGGATTTTCAGTTTGATTAATACTTTCTGTAGGCATATTGTGAAAGTTTGCTTTATTATGTTCAGGGTTTAGATTTTCAGAAGGCTGACTATTCTCTTGTACCACATTTAGATATTCCATTGCCTTGTCATTTTCATTCTTTGAATTTTCAGTTTGTGTTGTGTTTTCTATCAGAAAATTTTGACAGTTTTCTGTTTTATCATTTTCTGGCATTGGATGTTCTGTTAGTTCAATACTTTCTGTTGACATATTTTCACAGTTTTTATTGAAATTATTTTCGCGTTTCGAAATCGGAGATTTTGCTGTTTCTTTATCTCTAGATTTAAACTTATCTGTTGTCTTTTCTGTATTTAATGGTTTGTCTTTTATGTAATCTTCTTCAACTTTTTGAACAGATTCCTGTATTGTTTCCTTTACCCATTCTTCATCTGACGACCATTCTATTTCAGACATGCTTGATATCTGAAATATATAGAAGAAAAGCTAATTTAAATTATTTGACTGATTCATGTAACAAAACAGCTTACATGTTTTACCTTTTGTGTAAAATGTTTATTCATCCAAATTAAATCAGATAATTGCTTTTTAGATTTAAGGAATTGAAAAAAGTATAATTAATATGTAAATATAAATATTATAGATAATCTTCAATTTTATTCATTATGATACAGGGAAAATGTGTCATCATGTTGCACAAAATAAAACATACCTTTAATATTCTTCTCTGTACGTGCGTTTTCGTTGTCCTTTTTAGTACATAATGCAATGCAGACCTGAACTTAAATATTGATCACTTATAAATGTGAAAAAAATTATAAATATTAGTACTGACATATATTTGGCTTCCTGCAGACAAGGTATGACAGCATTGTATTTTTATAAATTTGTGTTTTCTGGGTTATTAATTTTGACGTACGTTTAAATGAAAACTACTATCTCCTTCGTACATAATAATAGCTAAATAATATTAATCATTACAGTTTGTATTTTAATTATCGTATTAACAGGATACTACCTGAAGTTACAAAGACAAGAAAATAATTAGTAATATAATATTACTGAAATAATTCGCCAAAAAAATTACCAGTATGAATGATAAGGATGAACTCTAAAATAATAATATTCACAAATCATATTACTATGGTTTTGATATCTCCAGGCTGATAGGAACTTGATATTTATATATATATATTAAAATTGCCTAAATAGATTCATTATTGCTGACCTTTTGTCTTTGAACTTAGTATTTCAGCCATATGGCAAAACAAATGAAAAAGGTCTGCTATAATATTTTGCTTTATAATTTTTACCACGTTTTTTTAGTTCTTTTATTACAATGTTTTAAAAAGAAATAATCATAAAATCACAACTATATTCATAAAATTTATTTCTTACCTTCTTTTACAACATTTGTCTATAATATTCCACCATTACACCTTTTTATCTACTAGTAATAGTTAATGTTTACATAATTATGAGGAAGTCAGAAAAGTGCAATGTTACATACTGCTTTCTTTCACTAAGTGTAATTGTTTATTTTAATTTCTGGGACAAATTATCTCCGGATGAGGTGACTATGACATGTGTTTCAGAGACAAAAATGTATGAATCAGAATGCCAAAACCACTTATCTAAAGATACTATGATTTAACCAATTTCATATCATTATTTAAACTGTTAAACAAAAAACAGAACAGCTCATTTTCATATAACTGATTCCGGCTAGTACATTTATAAATGCGAAAAACCTTTTTGTCATGTAAAACAGATCATCCCTAGTTACAATGGCCAAGCAGACAAAATTTGGATACAAAATCAATAAGCCATTTGAGTTCTGGTCAATGAAAAATCAAAACGTAGTCCGACTGCTCTAATAATTTGGAACCGTATTTTCACTATTAAAAACTACATAAATAAAGTCCTATCTAAAATTTGATAAAAATTCAGATACGTTGTTTTGGCATTAACCCATCGATTTCTGAGAAATCTGCAGTAATCAGGACTCGCACAGTTTTGTTTAATGGAATGGAGCTCTTAGTGAATTTCAAATGTGCCGTGTGGACGATTTTTGTTGCATTATTCAAAATGATTGAAAGACTAAACCCTAATCTAGTGTTAGTTAGTGTTCCATTCAAAACTTCAACGTAAAAACGTTTATCTCTTTACAATTCCTATGGTTCATATTTGCAACATTTGTATTTTATGGTATGGTACAATGTAGGTTAAAGCTGCTGGAGCGAACATAAGTTTACTATAGTAGATATTAAAGTGCAAACGTGCTATAGATCGCTTTTAGCCAGAAGAAAAATCGTGAATTTTTTACTAAAAATACCCGAATATTTCGCTGTAATGGGGTAGGTGAAGCTCACGCATCTTTTCATCTAGTCTCTTATTTCCCTTTTTCCTAAAGATGATAGGGGCCTGGGTGGCCGAGTGGTTAAGGTCGCCCCGCTTCATGTGTTAAGGTCACCAGACACCTACCCAAGGTCGGGGGTTTCACCGGGTCAGCTGGTTAGCTGTCCGGGCATTCCTCCACTAGTAAGTCTGGTAGTCACGAGATAGCTGAAAAATTGCTGAAAGTAACGATAAACCCCAAACAACCAACAACCACCTAAAGATGATACATGTAATTGAACGAAATATGAAATAGCTGGTAAGGTTATAACTTTGTTATTAAATGTTCGATATAAAACCAAAAGTAGTCAACAATTAGTATCGTGTCACAATAAACCGAACTTGCGTAGGATTTCTAATGAAAAATTAAACGGGAAAGTTAACGGAGTCCATACACACCTTTTCTTTCAATCGCTAAAATGAACTATATTTAGTTGAAACAGAGGTTGTTTTCATGAGTGAAATAACTGATGTTACAAAATTCGTGCGGTGCACATAAAAACATACACATATATGCTGTATCCTTGACAAAATGCATGTAAACTTTCGGTAGGGACAATGTCTGCTGTTTTATAGGTGATACATAGTTTTTCGAGAATATGTATTTAAAGTGAAATTACCTTATTCAACCACAATTAATAAGTAAATTTGTGAAAGAGCAATATAATCCGAAAACAGGAGAAGGTGCTCTGGTCTGTTTTTCCAGCTGACGGAGTTAAATATTTTTTGACGGCATTTGCTTTTCCTGAGATATGGGTTCTTTAAAAATAGAGACAAAATCTTAATCCTGTAAAATAAAGTATTTTTTTCATTGAAACGTTACTTACTGGAAGAATATTTTAATGTACACTCCGCACAAGAAAAAAAATCGGTGGTTTACCCGCAAATTTAATTGTTACACTGAATTCGAATTGACTAAACGGAAGTTTTATTCTTTTTACGAGAAAAAGCTAAATTTTTCTTACAGAATCGTGAAAAACTGCATTAAATCGAATATAGATGCCCTTTTTATCACCGGGTATACACATTTTTTATCTCTTTTTTATTCCCAAAAAACTTTCATAATAAGAAGAACTATCGTAATGATCTGAAGAGGTGTTAAATTTCAGTTTGTGTGTATTGACGTGTGAAGTAAACCAGAACAGTTTCCTTACATGAAATTGACATGAAACATACTACATCGTGTAATGGACTTGACTCCAGACACCTGTTGTGTTACAGCTAATCTACAAATAGCAAAAAATCAGCGGGTGGTGGAGAGGAACGTTTGACAATGTACAATGTATTTAAAATTTCATCAGTTTTAGGATGTCAATTTCTGTTGTTATATTTTGATAAGAAAAAAACATATGTAACATAAAAAGGCCACTGGGAAGTGTAAGGAAAAAAAGAAAGAGAAAAAAAATATTGATTTGTGTACTGACACAGCGGGTGTAGGACGCTGGAAAATCAGATACAAGTTTTCGTGGCCTATCGGATGAATATGTTGCCACATTGCTAGTGTAAAATAAAACGGTGTCTTGTAAAAAAAAAAAAAAAAAAAAAAAACACGCTTTTTTATGGTTCTATTTATTTCAAATTTATATATAAATCATTAGCACAGACAAATAAATAATAGGACTCATAGTGTTTTCTCAATATAATTTACCAGTTTTTTTTCATTGTTTGCATTGTTGTGCCATCGTGCTTCTTTACTGGGTATTTTTAGTTCGATGTTCTGAGTTTGGTTACAAAAGTTGTGCGATATTTTAACAGTTTAGATGAATATTTTCATAATGTAATTCAGTTTTTTTTGTAAACTGAAAGTGACAGGACATTGCCACACTGATTCGAAAAGCAAAAATAATAAACCACGTTCATTGTCAAGATGAATGATTGCTAAAAAATTAAAATTTTGGAGTTCCAAACTCCTACAATCCAATTGATAAAAACACCGGCTTCAATAAAATCTAAAGAAACAAACAATAATGGATTACATAACATTAAAAAATGTTTGAATTTTAAATAATTTATTACTATGATATTTTTTTAATGTAGGTATTTTAAATAAATTACAAAATGTAGTATCTAAATACCTTCCATAGCATTTCAGAACTTCACAAAATCTTGTAATATTTACAATGTGTTGACGAAAATGCTAATATGTTGCACACATTGCGCTACTGGCATCCATACATGTACCACAAATTTTGTAAAATATCTAGCACAGACACTAACAGACATTCTTAACACAGATGAAAACTATATTCTTTCGTGTTTGATGCAGTTGCCGACAGTCTCTAACATTATTAGCCAGAGTTGAGAATGATATTACGAGATATCTTGGTATGGCAGGTTATTATAGAAAATTTTGTCCAAATTTTTAAACCGTTTCTAGTCCTCTGACCAATCTTTTGGAAAAAGATGTCAAATTTATATGGTCTGAACAGTGCCATCTTGTATTTGATTAGATTAAAGATGTTCTACCATACTTATAGCTCCAGATTTTTGCAAAACAATTTAAACTAGAAGTAGATGTTAGTGACATAGGTGTTGGTGCAGTTTTACTACAAGAATGAAGTTGATAAGCCAGTATGTTATTTTTTAAAGAAGTTTGATAAACATGAAAAAAAAATATTCAACTATTGAAAAAGAATGTCTAGCTTTGTTGTTAGTTTTACAGCACTTTGATGTTTACATTAATACAACTGTATATCCTTTGCTGGTGTTTACTGATCATAACCCTCTCACATTTCTTAAAATAATGAAAAATAAAAACCAGAGATTGTTAAGAGGGTGTTTGATTTAACAAGCGTACAATCTTGACATTAGAAGTACTAAAGTTTAGGACAATGTAATAGCTGATGCTTTGTCTATAGCTTGCTAAAAGTTGAAATTTTGTATAAATTGTAAATAGTCTTAAAGTTTTCATTCCGTTCAAATTTTTTTCAATGGGGAATGTGTTATGGTATAGTATTATTTCTTAAATAAATGCTACAGGTGCCTGCTAGTACATATGTACTTGACTGACTTTGTATTATGTTGGTCAATAACCTTTCTATTGTTTACATGTTTACATATATTTTTGTCTACTATTTATAAGATGATGTAATTTTTGGTGGTTGTTTACTGAAAAAGACAATGGCTCTTTACTGAAAAAATATAATATCACACGACTGGGACTGGGAAATTTCTACAAGATCACCTGATTTAGATTGTTTTAGAAGATCACATGCATGGGGCTTGCTAGAATTTCAGGACCTATAAATAGTGAACAACCAGACATTTCAGTCAGTCTGCTATAATTGGATACTTAAAACTACTTAGAGTTAATCATGTCTGAACTTGAATTATCTGGATTTACACTTTGTTTTATACTGGATTCATATTTACTGAGGATTAAGCCAACTGCT
The DNA here is from genome assembly GCA_028566555.1 of Lithophaga nigra. Lineage (NCBI taxonomy): Eukaryota > Metazoa > Mollusca > Bivalvia > Mytilida > Mytilidae > Lithophaga > Lithophaga nigra. The sequence goes on along the minus strand of JAOXYJ010823450.1, from coordinate 9,310 downwards.
TTACATCCATAGGAACTTTATCGTTTGCCGCGTGAACAATTCTTCAACAATTGGATTATAGTGACTTCTTGAATATTCTATTGGAATTCTTTCGAACGTTCTGTTTGAAAGTTTGTGGAACGATAACTGAACAACAAAGCCAGTGATTTATATATTTTATATAATTGTTTGTTTGTTTTCTTATATAATATAGCATAAGAAATAAATACTGTTTCATCTTTGTTTTTGATTTCAATATATAACAAAAAATAAAATTAATTGTAATCATGTCTGTCTGCATCTATCTTTCACTTTTATAACTTGCGCAGAAAAAGTTAGCAACTAATACATTCACAACCTATGTAAAATAATCCCTGTGACTGTGCCCCACGCTGCAAAACAGATTATTGCGGGAAAATAAATAAGCTGTTGAGAAGGGCTACAGAGATTTGAATTGTAAGAATCATTTATAGACCACTATCGCGTCAAAAAATGTGAGTAATACATCACAATGATTCGCATTACCTGTTTTAAATGGCCTTTGAAAATTTCAGAGACATTTCATGGTACAGAATTGTCATAGACATTTTAAAAAAACAGGATTGTAATGCGTCATTGTGGCCCTAATTATAAAGAAATGTTGATACATAATAAAACTGATCACACTTAGGCGTAATTTCACAGTAATGTCCCGTGGAACGTTGGTGTTTATGAAAATGAGGGATTATAGTATTTTTAATATAGGCATATCACATATCAGAAACAAACCTTTCTCATTATCATTACTGCTGAAGCTTAATTAAATGCCCTAATTATGGTCCTTGAAAATGTGAAAATACATTGAAAACCGTTTTTTTTTGGGGGGGGGGAGGGGGGTCATAGTATTGTAATATATATAACACAATATATAGCAGAGATCACAGTTAATGCAAGCCAAATAGAACATTTGTATCTAATTGGTCATTATCTATTACTACAAAATACCAAAGTAGAAATTATTTTCATAAAATAAATCTTTTTGTCACTTGTGATATATGTAAGCATGAGGTCAATGATAGGCAAATAACTTTTACCATGTAATTTATTTCTATTACAGGTGTATGCCTCGGACTTTTTTCGCAAACAAAGATAGTGATCTTTTTTCAAGTGTTATTATTGTTACTCGAGACACAACTCAGAATAAATTCAGTTCGGACGTGAGGACTATTTTAGAGATTCAAGAGTTTTCTTCATTTAGTTAAATAATGGTACGGTATTCAGCGATTACTACTTTTAAAAGTCAGGGGATGTAGACAGAAACAAAAAATTTTAGAAAAAAACATCTTTTTATTACAATGGAAGTTAAAACAGGTTCTCAGCAACAAATGCAGAGATAAAGCATCAAAATTCCGTTAACTTTGAAAATGAGATAAATTATCTGTATCTTGAGCGGATAAATGAACTACGTGATTCATACCTTCAAAATATGTACAGTATCTGGCAGAATGAGAAGGTCTAGACCAGATAAAACAGTACTTTTAGCCTGTGAAATATTGCCATTGAAAGTTTCCCCAAGTTTCCAAAGAAATCTTTCTCAAATTCCGAATATCTGAAAGTATCAGTTCGTTTCCAATATAGTCCTGTACTTCATTTTTTCGTTTCCAATATAGTCCTGTACTTTATTTTTACTACTGAAATTCCTATTTATTCAAACTAATGATGTCTTTCCGATCAATATTGAGATAACGAGAATCAACTGTATATATATATATCTACATATTGGAAAACAAGTTATAGTATTATCTCTGATTTGCTGTAAATTAGTATCGTTTTGTTGCCTCTGCATTACTATCATAATTGTGATTTATTCAATGCCCGTCAGCAATTATTATAGATTCTGAGGTAAAATATAACAGATGTTTACCCCAATTACTGATATTTCTAATCACTTGCAAAATTGTTCGCAAGTTATGTGAAAAAGTGAATAAGGGATGTTACATTTGCTAGTACACAAATATATCCTGGTCATTTATGATATTAAATGCCAGAAAATGGATACTTATATGTTCATCTTAGATTAAGACGTCACCAGAGGCCGCAGTAAAGAGGAAACAAACCATCAAGAGTAGAGGCTAGACACAGATCTGCCTGAATATGTTACTCTGGCAACAGATGCAATAAAAAGAACGTTCGATTTCAAAGTTTCTGTATATGAATTTTCTGAATTTTATTAGGTCATTGCTAGTTCAATAACTTCTGGTACAGACTTAATACAATGTTATGCATTAAGGAAAAATTGAAACAATTAAATGAAGAAGTATTGTGGATTGCTAGCAGTTTTCCTATTTTCAAATTTTATTATTCACCTATTAATAGCTGGAGAGTGTGGCTTTGGGAAATTTGGCATGCAAAGTACTTGTCAAATCTAAATATAAGTTACCTTATTCTTTGGTATATAATTTTTGGACAGAAATTCAGATTCTGGATTACATTCTTATAGCAAGTGCTAACTGCAGTCGTTAAGAATATTTACAGTACATTTACACTGTACATGGGTTCAAAACTGGAAATATACATACATGATGTATACTTTTTCTTAATATTTTTTTAATTAAAATTAAGAGTCATTCTGTGTAAGAATCAAAGGATTTGTATATAATAAGAAAATCGATATCTCCGATTTCCTTTAAACTGTATCTATAGATCATACTATAATACTATGTAAGAAAGAGCTTACTCTTTATATAATACTAAACTGTTTACATGTTGGTTATTAAGATATTGAAGACACAGAACCTTTAGTGGAAACAGATTTTTGAGAATCTGAGACTTAATTTGACCCAAATGACCGTTTTTTACGGTTTGCATAAAAGTTTAAGTTGACATTTTAATAAAACGCAGTATAGCAGAAACACATTTTGTTGTTTTTGGAGATTTGTCACAAAAAATTGGAGTGGAAATATTTCCTTTGTCTTAACAATACTTGTGTAAAAAGCGGCAAAAGTGTTATTTTTGGCAATAAGCCGAATCTCCTCAATATCGCTAAGCTCCAAAGGTTTTGTATTTCACAGCAACGTCCTCAATTTTACTTAATTGTAGTACATAATCTTTAGTAATGATGAACAGGTATTTGCAGAAAATAGTGAAAAGACGTAAGGATGGGTATCAAAATCAACATACATTTTAAATAGCAGTGAAAATGAAAAGATGTTTGGGTCTTCAAAATGGCTAAAACTAAAATCAAGTATAGCTTATATTTACTGTAAAGTATTCTATTTGTTCTTTAAAACGAACCATCATTGATATCTGTCAACCAATAGATGATTTTGTGAGAGTGGATTAAATTTCATGGAAAACGCATTTTAGCCATAGGCGCCAAATGTACCGTGTTGTAGCTCCAACTACAATGTACTTAAGAATTAAAGTTTATGCGCCAGATATTTTTTTTCAAAAATAAAAAAAGCAATTTTCTGTTAAAAATACATTTTCATCTCTTTCTCTATCATATCAAATATCAAATTTATATTTAAATTAATTTTGGAAAAAAGCCTTTTTTCAAAGTCCAAATGTCTAAATCCAACAAAAAGCAACATTTACAGACTTTGTATGAATAAATGAAATGTATGTTATTAGAAACAATATATTTACCACAAAATATTAAATTTTATATACACATATTTTAACATTTTCAATAATATTAATAAATATATATTAATTTAAATTAATTATTCATTCTTGCCCCAAACTGTTCCTGTGGTAGGCAAGAAAGAACAAAAAGTGAGCAATCCATTTAAAATAAGCACTAAAATCGCAAGAGGACGAAGACTGAAGTCAATATTTCTCATTTTAATAATAGCTATATTGGTTTCTTAACACACTTCGATAAAACAAAGCCCAAAACTTGGCTTTTGATCTAATTCAGTGGTTTGGACTTAGAATTTTTTTCTTAACTTCTAACATGAAAATTTAACAAAATCAACTTGGTCATTATAGTGCTAAACATTTAAATAGTCTTGCAAATTATATATAATATTGTAGGATGAAAATAATTCTTTCCAATAAGAAATAAATGCAATATCTAGAATTTATATGACAGGTATAATTTGGGGCTTTTAAAGAACAAATGGAATACTTTTCAGTAACAAAATAATCAATTTAAGGCTGGATTTTATTTCTAGCCATTTGAAAGCAATCGTGTGGAGGGAAATTTTAAGCAAGATTGAATAAGAGTACGATATGTATTTTACTGCCGTATACACGACAGGAATGACGGTCGCTTTGGTATTATTTGTATTACGGCAAGTGATGATAGTGGGAATAGGATACAGTTCATCTTTGATGCTGTGTGGCAATCATGCAAAGCCTGAATACACTTTATCATGCAAATATTTAATTCAAGTTAGGTAATCAAAAGTTATTTACCATACACAATTCGTGAAGGAATGTGTGAAGGAATTTGTGACAAACAAGTAAACAGACCTCTACTGACGTTTGAGATAAAGTGATAAATACATTGTTAAGTTAGATTTGCTGTTATAACAACGACCTTGGTAAGCTGATATATTCTGACTTGATATTACAAGGGAAACCCCCGTACATGTACAGCCGTATAAAGGTTATCAAGGTTATTTCTGAAATTTGTTTTGATGTTGGGAAACTTAAAACATTAATGTTCGAACCCATTACAGTGGTGTCAGGTTAATCATGATAAGTCAGCTACCTTCATCATTTGGTCAGAAAAACCTCTCGTAATTCGACGATAAAGTAAAGTATTTAATTTTTGAATACGTTGCCATATTTCGTAATATTTTTACAATCTCAGATATCAAGGGATACCTGAAATTTGAATACAATGATAAATTTCTCCTACTAGATTATTAAAATGTAATTATAATATAAATATTATATTTGTCGAATTTTCGAAAATGTGGTTCCCTATGGTTTGGATTCTAGATTGCCTGAATTAAATTATATATTTTTCGTAAAGCGCCTCATTCAGCATTTGAAATGCAGGTAGGAATTCTAAATATAGACACTTAAACAAATAGCAAGATTCAAGGTGAAAGTAAAACGAGACATATTCCCCTTGTATTTTGTAATCCTTAAAGGTTTTCAATTTTCCATTTGGAACGTATTGAAATTCTTATAAAAAATACTTACGAATGCAGTAACGACCATAACACTTGGTCAGTGGCTTCAGGTAGTAAACATTGTAATCCCCACAGTTTTTGACTGGTATTGCTATTTTACTTTCACAGCAGCTAAGAAAACCTCGAACACATCCAGTCAAGGTTTCCTTTTTGTTCTTCTTAAATGGAATAGTATCTGTAAGACAATACCGTGAAATTACAGTTGTATTTTTCTGCACATATGGACGCATGTGTCACACTGCAATACTTATCAATAATAATCAAGTGTATTTTTTTATGTCGACTTGTTTAACCATGAATCAAGTAAGGTTTTCTATTCTATTAACTCAATAATTTTGAATTCCCACACAATAAAGCGTAGAAACTGTTTTTATAATAATAAGCATTTCCTTTAAACAATTGCTATAGATGGGTATGTAGTAAGTACGCTTGGATAAGTTTAATATTAATGTCAGTGACACTTGAGATTACTTCTACATTTGATCTTAAAGTCACCTTCATCTATATATTGACGCGAGGTTGTGTTAATTTTTTTAAATCAAACTTACGAATGCCATCGCCTGGACAAAAGTAAAGTATCTAATTTCAAGTCATTATTGGGAAACGATTTTTTCATTATTTATATTAACATTTTTACAAATGGAAATAAATGTACAGTGTACCCTCTTTATAACGACATTCTTTACAACAGAATATTCACAGACCACAAAATCTGTTTTTATCTTCATCACTGCTGGTAGAACCAAAACATTGGGAAGACCATGGAGAAAAACCAAACTATTGAAAACAAATATGCACCAAAAAGTCCTAGACTTGTTTAATCTGCCGAATATGTTGAAAAATCAGTTGGTATTGTACCTGAAACTCGTATTCAAACATTACAGAATGGGTTTTGACTTACGTCATGAACGCTCTCGAAAGACAAGGCAGTCTTTCACCTAAACTGTTCTTAGGTATCAGGATACATATAAACGCCTTTTAAATTAAAACCTAAAAGTTCTAATCTTATGCAGGTGTCTGGATACTTTGATACTTTAAGGCGTGACATCTAGGACTTGAACAATCAACAGTGATGTAAAGTTTGTGGTTATGGGTGAAATACAACAGAATATTCTACAGTGTTTGTAAGAAGCTGGCATTATGTAAATATATTAATACCTTATTTAAAAAAATATATAAGCTTCCTTTTCATTTTTCAAGATATTCTGCGACAAATAACGGTAGTCTGTGCCAACGAATTCTTAAAGATTATATAGAGAAAATTCCTAAAAGTCATTTTCATCGGAAAAACATATAGTAAGCAATAGACATTTATCAAAATTGAAATATATTTTTATTAATACATTATGCTTTCAGAGTTTTTTACCTGAGTAATTTTCCATAAATTATGAATCTTTACATTTGTAAGGAGTGCACGTCATATACTTTGATTATCTGTCCTGATTAATACTTGTGATCCCTCCTTTTTAAAGAAAAAACCGTTTTGTATAAGACTTTCCGTTTAAAGACATAAACAATAACAATTTAAGTTTTTTAAAGCAATTCTTTTACTTTGATTACTAACACTACACTGAAATCCCTCATTTTAAAAACTTTTTCATTCATTTATTTTTTTTCAGTATAGTTCTGTTGAAAAGAAACAAATTTTCATTATCACAATTTTTCACATTTAAACGAAACTAAAAATGTTTATAGAATTACAAACCTATGTATTGGTTTTCTATTGTTATTCAAGGTATTTTAAGAAATGGATGATTCCAAAATAACAATGCAACAAGTTGTTAGAATAACTCTGACCTGTAAAAATTAAAGGTTTTTTTACTTTGGCTGATAGGGTTTGTAAGAAAGGAGCAGATTTTAATTTAAAGTTAATTTGAAGACCCGAGTCAGTCAAGCGAAACTAATTAGGTGTTTCACGTACACCACTCATGATTCCAATATAAAAGACATTTTCAGGAGGTGACAATAGGCAAAATAATATTTCATGAACTGTAGTTTAGATTGATTCACTGAAGGGCGGAAAAGCATTTAAAAATGTAGCATTTCTCTATTTTTAGAATTTTGACTGTTTGTAAGCTGGATAAAGAACTCAGGTAGGTATTTATATTCATTAAATAGCCTTAAAATCGAAGGGTATGTTTTAAAACCCTTCGCAATTACGGGTTCAGGGTTTCAAAACTACCATTCGATTTCTCGGCTGTTCAATGAATATAAATACCTACCTTCATTCTTTATCCTATAGTTAAGGTTCAGTAGGACACCTATCACGTGATCATTTGTAATGCCGGAAATTCAAATTTCAAATCAGTTAAAGATCTAGCTAAAATTTGATTACACTGTATGATATAAAGGGAAATTAACAATTTAATGTAAATTGGATAATTATGACGTCATTGTGATGTCATATAAACATTTTGCAATTAAGCGTTTCTTCCAATAAAATTGTCAGTTTTTGGACAATTTTGCACTAGTTTTTACGAAAAATAATTATCATCCAGAGCGATTACCACCAAAATATTTTAACAATCTATGTACTGTATATAAATACAAATTCTCATATAATATTTTTGTGGTACTAGCTGTGGTTCATGTTTAATTTTCAATAAAACTACTTCCAAATGGCAATTTTCTGGGTTTTTAGCACATTTACCAAAATTTGGCTGATTTTGAGCCCCAAAACCTTTATTATTACATCAGATATCAAACTAAGCCGATTACTTCCTGAAGTAGTCAAGTCTTACATCTACTTTCAGTAGTAACTTGTCAATTGGAACTACTTTGAAATTTGACAAATATAAAGGGCAAAAAGAACCCTTATTCGGGCACATAGAAATGGAGATCTGATCAGTATGTGATAACTTTGTAGCAACAATCTATGATACCAAATTTAGTGCACAATATGCGCATTTCTACAATGTCTCATCAGTTGTGCTCGAGACCTAAAAATATGGAAAACCAAAACAACATCGAAAAGCTTGTAGAGCAGAAATAAATGCCAAAATGACCAAAAATTATGATTGTTTCATTTGGAAAAGATGATTCTTTTATTTAGCAAAGATGATTGTTTGGTAATTATGATGCTTTCATTTGAAAAAAATAAAGGTTTCATTTAACAAAGATGATTGTTTTGTTTGTATCAGATCATTTTTATATCATTTTATTATTCATTTTGTTTTAAGGTATTTCTGCCCTTTCCGCCGCCCATAGATATGCGATTTCACACAGACCATGCAAAGATAGTATACTCTGAAAGATTTCAGATAATTTACAAATACCAAAAAGGTAGCTGAATATCCCACAGCAATATCGATCGAAAGCTTGAATGCAACATAAGCAAATAACCTTTCATTAGTAGCAATTTCGGAGATGAATTTCAATTATTCAAAATGTAACAGTGCCATTCAGTACACTATTTATTGGAAACATTGAACTGTCAAAAATATTTTTTTCTGAATTCTAAACTGAAAGTTCAAATAATCTTACTTATTACAATTTTTTCGGTTCTTCATTTTCGTTTTTTCACCCGAGTTATTCTTATAAATGTATCAAAATTACTAGAACACAATCATTGCCTCCGTCCAATAATTGAAACTGCGAAAAGATATCAGTTTAACGTCGCAGATACGAATGACGTCATAGTATGTTTGCTGACGTCGTTTACGACATACTGAAATACACGAGTTTACAGCCAATAGTCCCGAGTACTCAGAAGGAAATATAGATGATTCTTCTGCTTCCCACAAGTTACGATATTTTCTCCACTCGAAATAGTTAGATTTAAATTTTAACTGCTAGCTTTGGCGAGCTGGTCAACATTTCAAATTTGACTATCGAGAGCTATTCATGGGTAGTAGAAGGAGAATTCTAATATGGGGTGCTGTAAACGGCATATGAATAAACCCATGGTAAAATACTCAATAAACCACGACCAACACAAGTTGACGACGCCACAATGTATTTTGTGCACAGAAACGTAATGTTATCTTAAATGGCGTCGTCTGATGCAGTGTGAAATCAGATCCGTTTTTCTACATTTTCCCTTATTAGAATGGAAATAATTTATGGCAGCCCGTGGTTTGTGTTCGATTTTACCACGGGATAGGCCTTATATTCTAAATTTTACCCCTCGCTCCGCTGCGCTACGCTCAGAGTAAAATTTTCACGAAAATAAGGCCTACCCAAGGTAAAATCTCCAACAAACC
>JAOXYJ010823341.1:0-13529 GCA_028566555.1 Lithophaga nigra | reverse complement strand
AGTGCACAATATGCGCATTTCGACAAACAATAATATCATAATCAAGGTCAAGTAATATGTATTAGGCTGATGATGTACATATTCCAGGATGAATATATGAATTAAATATATTGACCCATTATCTGTACTTACTATAAAAAAAGATGATAAAATTTGACAATCACTTGACCATGAAAATGAGATAAGATTAAGGTCAGGTAATGTATATTACGGCGAACAGATTTCGTAAAGTAGAATTTCGGAAAGTTGAAAACAAGCATTAGATGTCAGATGTCAACTCTTCAATTTTTTTTACGATACCAAGATATCGTCTTCCCAGGATTTTATAGATGATATAATACTCTTTAACTTTTAATAATAATATTAGAGTTTTCAGTTGTAATGATATACAAAGTTTTGTACGATAACCTGATATGCATTATCCCAAGTCAAGGAATTCTGAATAGGGTTGTAAATTTCAGATCGTCATCACGGCTTGCATAAACCAATTAGAATTTAGCTAATCAAATCATCTCAAATTACAATCTACATTCCCACTTCACCTTACTCTTCTGAAACATTTGGTAACATTTTTTTATTCATGATCTGTAAACTCTTTGTTTAATTCAGCACACACGTTATAAACCGCCTGTGTATGCAAAACGTACTGTACTAAAACCCGTTTTTGTATCGGACAATTTCATTGGTCACTGTATCTGTGTTTTGTGAATCTGTGAAGTGTTTGGTGGGACAATTGGACACAGACACCCTTGACTTGGGAAGATGTCTTATATATATGCTTTTTTCAAAATTCCTTTTTTTTAATTTTTATTCAACAACATATATTGCACTTCGCTGTTAACAAATACTTTTTTTTATTTTGTTTTTTGTTTTTATGTCTTATATATGTAGTGGATGCTAAGATATGATAGTGTAATAACGTATGACATCTGCAGCTTCATTACGAGACTGAAGCTCTATTTGTATTAATAAAGGACTTCATAAAGTCCAAGCATCGGGATCAAAGTCAGTGGAAAAATTTTCACAAATTTTACGGCCAACAACATGTACAATGGAAATATAATAATACTTACCAAGAACTACAGCTGTCATACGGAGGTTTTCATTTTTCAGAATGACGTCCCAGAATCCATATGGTCTTCATCCACGAAATAATGTTTAACATGGGATCCAGAAGCGGATATCTTCAAAACTGTATTATAGGGCTTCTAGAATCACTGATACGACATAATTTCTTAAAATGCATATAAGATGCATTAAATATCTTAGACAGTGTATTACGTTCACAGGGTAGATGTCACTGATGTTCACTATTAGTTCCCGTAAGGAGTATTCGCTGCCATACAATGGATGTACCAACAAGAGAAATGTGATAATATTCATGACAATTCAAGTTTCCTTTTTGTTAATTAATTTTAGGCATGGCTGTACAAAAAAACGTAATATTTTCTCCGATCCTCTAGCAATTTGCTTGTCAATCAGCTATCTCATATGAACTTCTGATGTAACAGAATATCAATCGATTATTTGAAACTAGCTGTAGACCACTCACACGAAATTCCCCTAATCTGAGTAACTATTGTCCTGGCTTTAGTTTTTTGGTGTTGTGTCTACGTTTGCTTCCTAATTTGTGTTCGTGTTTGATTTTTTATTGATTGCGGGATTGTCTTCTTTGATGTTTGTGTTTCATTTAGGAGATAACAGTATTGAATTTTATAATTTGCCGGCATCAGTTGTTTGATTTGATGGTCGGAAATTGAGTTTACTAGAGACGCGTTAGCGCGTAAACCGTTATTTCCGATCATCAAATCGAAAATTAATGCCGGCAAACTGTGTAATACAATACTGTTATCTCCATTCTAATGCAACTGTCATAATTTCGCTTAAACGGCAATTTTTAAAAAGTCGGAAGTAACTTGCGCACTTGCGCACTAATTTTCACGGCATCAATTGTGCTATTGATGCATTGAGATTTTCGACGTCGTCCAATCAGAATTGACGTTATATACAATGTTGCATTAGAATCTTTGCTGATAACGGTCTTGTCATGTCCTCTGGATATATGACTCAGTGGACTTCGGTACTTCTCAATCTATTGTAGTAAGTACAATAGTTTAATACAAACTTTGTTCGAGATTTCTTATAATTTTTTTTTATCATTTATCAAAAAAGTAATACTTTTCAGCTTGCTTGTATATATTGAGAAATGGTTACTAACAATACTTCGTTATGAACATATGAATGTATTTGCAATATTAAATGATAATAATATATTCCAATATATTTCAGAGTGTTACATGTAACTTCCAAGAAACATGCGATCTTCAGGTCGTCTGTACACCTTTTGGAGACTGTGGGCAGCGAGCCACGTGCTTACAGATCCCGTTTCCGAGGAATACAGTTTGTCCCGACCCATTTACAAATGCCGGACCTCCATATACAGTTGAATGTTTTGATGACGCAGGTTGTCAGGAGCCAATGGTCTGTTGTCATAGCTATGCTAAAAGTTATTGCCACATGCCACCATTTTCTTCGACAAACGGAAATACAGCTACTGCTAATACACCACCACCGAGCACTATTGTTGTCGAACCAGTTTCAGAATCTGAGTTAATGAATCAAGGAACAAATAGAAATGCCGGAAATACCAGAAATTCTAATTTAAATGTCAATTCAAACGTCAACGGAAATGCTGCTACTGCTGCCGCTGCCGGAAGTAGTAATAGAGGAAGCAGAAGTGTAGTGATATCCAGATCAGATTTCTTTGATCCAAGGGGTTCTCGAAGACGACAAAGAATAAACTGGCAGAATTCAGTAGAACAAAGACGACGACAACAGTTGAATTCTCTAAATACCTCGATTAGAACCGTTGGAGAAGGACGAAGTGGAATAAGAAGGGTTGCAGAAAGTTTAGCAGACGATGGTGTTAGAGCGAGTATTAGAAAAAATTTGGATGGAGGTCGTGTAACAGTTGAAATAAGTGGTCAACCGGGACAACCTGGCAGCACAGGGACTGTAGTTGATGTCAATGGAATTCGAATAACAGGAACTGGAGCCCGGGCTGTCTCAAGAACTAACGGTGCTAATGAACTGAGTACGGACGAAGGAACCAGTGGAATTGTTGAAACAGGAAATGATGTCATGATGGCTGTGAGTCCAAATAATATCGGGGGACCAGGACAGGGAATACCTATAAGAAACAATGGCCGAATGGAAACACGAACAAATGCAGTTCAAACTGCACAGGCGACTATAGAAGCTGGTCCGCAGATTGTACCTTCGAACGCCATGCGTAACGGTACTCCTGGTGTTCCGGCAGGGGGCAATAATGCCCAAGGAATGCAGGTGTCACAAGCAACTCAAGGCACAGCTGCTCAAACAATGAGAGGCACAGGAACTAGACCAGCTACCGCTCCAGGCGGTGTGAGTAGACCTGTGTTCAGAGTGAATGTGCAGGGCGGAACTGGTGCACGTCCTTTAATACGGAAGGTCGATTTATGGAAAGGGCATGGATTTTATGGTGAAAGGAGGCGAATCCTTGGAGATGTTCAATACGATTCAATCGGTGGTTTTCCCAGTAGATTCCGAGGACCAGTAGCGAATACTCAAAGAGGAGGTTAAATAAAATTGTTTAATTTCGTTCGTTAATAGAACAAATATTAAGTTATGGGGCTAGAAATAAATTTTTATTTAATATCACGTTCTTGATTCAGTTTTTAATAGTAATGATCCGGAAGAATGTTTTCTGTTAACTGTCAGTATATCTATTAGATTTTACTCACATTCTGTTGATCAATCTAGAAAAAATGATTTGTCTGCACATATTTCAAAAATAATTAAATTTGAAGAAATTTTAACACTGATTTTAATGTATATATATAATTTTTTATGTTCCCGTACTTCAGAGTGATGTGCCTGTATGTTTCCCTTTTTAATTTTGGTTTAATAAAAACACTTTCAACAAGTCCGCCTCGAAACCAGATATCAATGATATGTGTCAAGTCAAATTTACAAATTTACTTACTTGCTAAGTAGTAGGAACGTTGCTTCATTAGCATTGATAAGTGGTTGATCTCTGATATTGCATCGACGTAATAATTTTAATGTTTTCACATACATGTAGTATGCTGCATTCTCTCGGTAATGTAGAGACTTTACAATGATATATTGTCTTTATGACGTGATTTCAACTTATTTTCAACATAAATATATTTTTACCAAATTTGAACCTTGCCTTTCAGTGCAAAACAATAAAACATCCATTCGGAATTTCAATAAATGCAGTTAGAAGCCATATGAGAAGAGTCATACAAGACATCTTTTATTAAGGACCCTACGTTTTGTCGTAAAAGTTAGACCCATCGTAAGCTGAAGATTTTTTATTTGACGTGCAAAATATGATCGTAATATGTCATTTTGTTTCTATTTCCAGTCATTTTGTTATTTGCAACAATGTTCTTTATTTGGTGAATTACTTTTTTCTCAATTCTTTATTGATTTAAATAAAATTAACATAGGCATTTTAATGTGTTTCGAGTACGAGTATACCAATTTATACTAAGTTCATCCTCGGTTTATATTCTTATTAGCAATGGTGTGACAGAAACATCTACAAATGGTCGCGCTTACCCATGACGTTGCTTTAATTAACGTTACATTATACATTATGTCATCTGAAGACTAAGCTAGACGTTGTAAAATTAAGATTCCAAGATCAAGTAATGTGTAGCCAAGACTTTAACAAAAGAAAATTCAGTACAAAACTTTCCATAACTTAACGTTTTCTACGAAGAAATGTCTGTAAAAGATGACCTTTGAACAATTCTTAGCGATATTATACTACCATTTTTCAAGAATTTGTCATGAAGGATCTTCATAACCAAAATGATTTGGCACGTAAATGTACGAGAATACACGAACAGTTTCATACGAAAATTGCTGTTGGTTTTGAAGGTCCTTTGTACTGAATGATCACCTTAAAGACGTAAAAATAGCACATTAGTGTTGAAACACGCTCCGAACAAGTATAACTTTTTACCACGCCAATGCCAAAGACCACAATTGATAGAACTTCGAAATACATATAACAGGCTACAAATTGATAAATTTTCAGTAATATTTTATGATGTTTTAAACTTGGCCCTAGAAGTGAAACAAATTCAGGGAAAGTTGGCCCTAATTTGCATTGCATTGTGAAAACTGGGTTTAATAACCAGGCACATCCAAAGTTCATCAAATTGTTGTCAACATTATTTTAAAGTGATATTCTTTGGAATTTAGCTGCGGTTGACATATGGCAGAGTGTAAATAGACTTGAACTGGAATTTCACTCGCCTGGCCAATAGGATTCGATGTTACACTATGTTCTACAATGACGGCCATCTTGAAATGAAATTCCAATTGGTGCAGCATACATCTAGTATTTTACACAATTTTTATCAATTTTCCATTCCAGTGATCCTTCATGAACATATTTAAGCCTTAACTGTCGTAGTCAATTCCAAGAAGAAGATGACCTTTCTTGTGGCCATTTGGTTTTCGGACTGGAACCAAGACACATTATTTGTACAGACCTTTTAATGATCCTTCATGGACCTATTACGCTTTGAGTTAGTCATTTGCAAGATTTTTGAGTGCATTTCCCATACAGTAGAATGCTAAACAGTCCTGCAATGGCAGCCATCTTGGTTTTTGGACTGGCACCAAAAACCCAGTTTTGGTAAAGGACCTTCCAGTGCTCATTCATGGAAATGTAAAGTGTCAAAAGTTAGTAGTCGTTTCCAAGAAGACATTTAAGCACATAGCCAATAGGGCCTTTTTTAAACGCTGTTCTGCAGAGGCGTGGCGGCCATTTCTGAATTTGACTGGCATCAAAAACTAACTTTGTAAAGGAACTTCCAGTGATCATTCATGGATATATTAAGCTTTAACCATCTCAGTCATTTCCAAGAAGATCTTTAAATGCATTTTGCATATGGTTCAATGTTAAACTGTTCGTTTGTGACAGGCATCTTTGATTTCAGACCGAACCAAAAACACCGTTTTTATAGCAGACCGGTCATTAATCGACATGTTAAGGTTAATTATCTCAGTCATTTTTAAGATGTTTGAATGCATTTCACATAAGGTCCAATGTTAAACTTAGTTCTATGTTATATTTTTGATTTGGAATCTGAACCCAAAACACATTTTTAGTAAAGGACCTTCCAGTAATCATTAATGGACATGAAGGTGTCACTTCATCTGTCTTAGTACTTTCCAAGCAGATTTTCAAGTAGATTTTCCTGCCATTATTGCCGTCTTGGATTTGGATCTGGTTCGAAAACACAGTTCTGGTAAAGGGCCGTCCAATGATCATTCTCACCAAAACAATTCCATCAGCTGTATATTTTCATAACCACAATGGACGCCAAGTGATGGCAAAAAACTCGCATGGTCCTTTGAACCAGGTGAGCTACAAAGGACAAAGTTCATAATCTGTAAAATCAGAGAAAACTAGAATTACTGTGAGCAGGGCTCACTAAGTTTACCCCCACTCCCCCACCTATCTAACCCAAGTGGTCAGGGGGTACTGAAACTAAAAAATGACATATGCAGTTCCAATACATTAACAAAAAAGAAAACCCTTACCACATGCATACCATGTATAAACTACAGGCCAACTCTGGAGTCAATCAGTTGACGGGTGTAAGAGGAGTTGAGGACACAGTCAACGAGTGTCATATGGGGAAATAATTGTAAGTACAAAGAGCAATAACTCCTATAAAAATTGACAAAAAAGAAAACCCTTACCACATGCACATCTCCATATTATACATAAACTACAGTCCAACTTTGGAGTGACTCAGTTGATGGATGCAAGAGAGGTTGAGGCCAGTCAATGAGTGTCATGTGAGAAAAAATTCTATGCACAAAGAGGCATAACTCCTATAAAAATTGACAAAAAGAAAACCCTTATTATATGCACATCTACATATGTATAAACTACAGACCAACTTTGGAGTCAATCAGTGTACGGGTGTAAGAGGAGTAGAAGACACAATCAATGAGTGTCATGTGGTTTAAAAATTCTAAGTTCAAAGAGAGATAACTTTGTGAAAAATGGACATATAAATTAATCGCTCTTGTGGAAATGTTTACACATAAAGATGAGCAAGTATACAAAATTTAAAGTGGATCCAACAAATGATGTAGAATTTTTTTCGTCCAGACAGACAGGCCGATTCCTATATATATATATTCCCCAGACTTCATTTGCAGTGGGGGTATAAAAATTACCAAATATTCTG
Source organism: Lithophaga nigra (assembly GCA_028566555.1). NCBI lineage: Eukaryota > Metazoa > Mollusca > Bivalvia > Mytilida > Mytilidae > Lithophaga > Lithophaga nigra. Next base: position 6,240 of record JAOXYJ010823341.1, on the reverse strand, counting down.
AAAGAAGAGCTCTGCATATCACCAATTTACCTACAGCATATGTGCAAAATCTATTCACAAACTGTAGAAGTTTATAACTATACAAACTTGGAACTCCTACTCTCTAAGACGAAAAAAAAACCACTAACTTCCCCTACTGTCTAAGACAAGAAAAAAAAGCACTAACTTTCATGTCTGGAAAATCTAAAAAAAAATTAATGAAAAGTTCTGACAATAGAATTGGCATATCACCAATTTATGTACAGTATATGCTTAAAATCTAGGTGAAACTGGACAATTCATGTACAGTATATACTTAAAATCTAACTTGTAGTGAACAATTAATGTAGAGTATATGCTTAAAATATCTATGCTAAACTGCAAAAATAACTATAGGAGTTACAGATTAGACAAACTATTTACCATAGTCTGTTTCTGGTAGATTGATGGATAGCTATATAAATGCAGTTGAGCAACTTCTAGGCCTGAGCTGGCCACTGGAGAAGCAAGTTCAAACCTCTACAGTGTACAGAAGAATTCTGAAATTCTTTGAGTACTACAGAATATGTTTTGGATTATAGGCAAAAGCACAATGACAAAAATGATGATGATGCTGAACAAAAATGCAATATGACAAAGTAATCCGTACGTGCTAAATCTTGCTAGGCAGGTGACAAGTAACACAAAACTAAATGTTTAACAAGTTTATTTATGTGAAATGATCATTAATATTTCATAAAATAAAAGTTTCAAAAATATGACAACATCAAATTTGAAATTCTCTTCAATTTATACTATCAATACAAAATACAGAACTAAAACAAAACCATACTTATTTACCTTGCAGATATAATATCAGACAAGAAATTTTATCTATAATGAAGTCATAACAAGCACGATTAAATATAAAACATTATGTGCCGACACCTCACAATCCTTTTAATAATTTATATCAAACCATTTAAATTTTAGTTAACAATTCAAACTTATCTACAAATGTATTATAACTTGACTTTAGACAAAATTCTTGCACTGAATGCTGATAGTATCTATATGTGATTCTGTAGAAATCTCTTTTGAAGGTTTAGACTAAAACCAAAAATAAAGGTTTTTGATACAACAACAGCAAAACACACAGTTGTGTTAACTAACACTTGAAAGCAAAACATTTTTAACTAGCACTAATAGTGAACTATTTTGATGTTGACTAGCTGAACATAAAAATAAAGAGTTAAAAGAAACCCCTTACCTCAAAGCAGTATGACAAATAACTTAAAACAAAAATGATATGTACAACAAATTTGATTACTGCCAGTGATTGTGAAATGTACACACAAAATTAAGACTAGATTTGAGCAAATCAAAAGATCATTATGTGTCTCAAGTAAATTCTTTCAGTTACAACAGATATTAATGAACATAAAAACATACTTTTGTCAAGACAAAAACACAAAAACAAAGATCTCATGTTTAGGAAAATTTTTTTAATGAAAGATTTACTTCAAACTGGTATAACAATTCCAAAATGGGATAACAAAATTTCAAAGCAAGACTTTATACCATGTAAACTTTTCAATAACGGCACAAATATATAAATGTCAAAAAGATTTATTTGTACCATCCTAAGAGAATATTACCCTACTGTTGCGCGAAAATCACACAATGAAGACCTTTACCCATATAAACTAGTTACATGAAATAATTAGTTTTAATCATGGATTAAAAAAAATTAATTACAGTGAGACAAATAGGCATCCAATGAATGCTGGTCATACTAAAATGAAGTATTGATCAATTTGTTGATAAGCATTAACTACTGTATATGCTAACAAAAATATGTGCTGAGAAAGTTTTTTAGGCATTTCACAGAATTATTACAATAATTAGGATATTTAAATATATGGATCCTGATTAAATTCCTAAATCCTACCCCATGCTCTCTAGAGTCAAAAAGAAAACTGCTTTAGTTATTCTCATTAAAGTACCCCGGTAGATTAAATTCAATGAAGTATCTATTCCTTGTTTATTACACATAAGTGGTTTTATGCTTTGGAAGGACAAAATCAAACCATGCATTATTTGTAAATAACATTTTTAACACGAAGCAACCAAAATCGTAAGAAATCCTGTTTGACTATTACTTTTTACTACAGATCTTATACTGCTTAATTCTTAGGTGGACTGGTACTTAATATTAAGCCTGCACAAATTTTTTATTTTTGTATTTTAAACTTCTATTTTAATGGTTTAACTAATGCGTCATCATTAAAAATTCAATTTGCAACAGTATGAATTTATGTAGGCAAATCTGTAAATTAATGCAGTTACATCGTAAATATATTATAGCAAAAGCTGCAGATCTTGCAAATATTAACCAAATGTGAATATTTTGAAATTCAAAATGAACCATCTCTTAAAAAATGGGGTAATTCCCCAGCCACTGATTGTCATCATCTGAAAGCCAAAGAGAATATTAAGCTCTAACATAGAAAAACCAGAGATCTTCAATATGGTGTGTCATTTTTCACATAAAACTTAAAACATATATAAAATATATATTATGTATATCAAATACGCAGCATATCATATGTACATAGGTTTTTCCCAAAGCCATTTTAGTCATTTAACTGAAGCTGTTGCTGTCTGCATATTCATACACTAGTGAATTAATGTCAAACATGAATAATCATTGATTCATTTTGTAAATAAATAATATACCAGGACAAAATCTCAATGTTGTCCTTTATTTCCTGAATGACAGTAAGTACAGAGAGGTCATCCACATATACTCAGAGAACATTCTAAGTTGTGACTTGTTTTTAAGTATGATTTTTTCTAAGAATCAGGCAGTGGGCAATTCATGCACAAAAAGATCCCATGATAATATAGGTATCCCTTTATTCAGGGTCTTGTATAAAGTGCTAAATGAATGAGGGTTTTCCACTTACATGTAGGTAACTTAATAATAAAAAGAAAGCACCATAAAGTATAGATGAAGGGAGGTAACTCTGGACTTCCTTAAATCTTTAGCTGTAATCTTTCAAATTTCATTTCATTTTTTTTTTTTTTGGATTATCTAATTTATTCAAAGAAGTTTATCAATATTTATGTCATAATTTATATCCATGAAGCAGCCAAATAACCAAGTTTTTGAGGATCTTCCTGACCATGTGTCGCTGTTAACATTAGTAGTGCCTGATTTTTAGATAGACTACTACTTAACATTACTGAAAATCACAAAATCAACATTCAATTATGATAAAGTTCAACAACACAGATAAAAAATTAAATACAGCTGGTATCTACTTTATACTCAAGATAAGAACAACAGTGTAACTCCCTCAACCCCCTAAAAGTTTCGAAAATAATTTCAACTGTAAACTATTATTTTGCTGAATTCTACTTTCATTTCCTTTTACAGAAAATTTAATTATTTATTCAAAAAAATAATTCTATACAAATTCATCAAAACAAAAAAAGTGCTGTTTTCAATTTACAATATGATGAGAAAGTGAAAAGTTTCAGTTTAATACTTTAACTTATTGTCATTTTCTACACACATTTAGTTCATTAATTACCTAGTTTTCAGATTATTCAACAATAAATTAGCAGCCCACAATATTTATCAAAAAATACCTAAGGTTAAATGATTCAAAATTGTCAAACAACTTCTGTTATATTATTCATAAAGTCATCTACCTATACACATACATTAACATACTGCCCTTAATTCATACTGATACTCCAACACTTTGAATTTTGTTACAGATTTCAAGGTTATTCCAGATAAAATACAGCAAGGGTAAGTTTTTGTGATTTTCACCTAGGTATAATTCTTGAATAGTGATGAAATCTTCATGTATTACACACATTATTTGTCTAAATCCTAACCCTGCTAACCAAAAAAAAAAAAATTACATCCATGCAAACATTTCCATTTACAGCAGTATCTGACAAACCATTCCATCTTATCAATTCCAGGACTGAACTTGAAAGGTAGATTATATAAACAGATTACATCATGACCTTTTCCATATCGACATGGTCATCATCCCAAGACCCTCCATATCGACCCAAGGCAAATCCATGGGCCAATGTGGATCGAGTGATGATCATAAAGATGATATGGGAAAAGTTGTGTTTTAATCTTTTTATTGTATACTTAATATAAACTAATTCAGCCTTTCGGAATCTTGCAAATTTAATATTGCAGTTGTGTCTTAACTTAAAGACAATCAAATACAACAGAATAAATTAAAATATAAATCATTCTATCAATTAATTCATCCACTATATAATATCTGTAATGGTTACGGAATAAGCTGATAATGTTACCGTTACAATTTTGAGATGACCAGAAGTGCAGCTTATAAGAACACACACGTCACGGATACTAATTATACTGGAAGTAACTTGCGTGATAGGCAGTGATATGGATTATTTGCACGAGACACCCCTGATTTGGGTTATCAACCTGGGGTGTGACTTTATGGCTAGTTTACTTCCATTCATTACACATATGCAAAAACTATCATATTAATGCTAGGTATACAATAAATTATTGTAAATCAGCTGATACAAATGCATATAATTTTTTCCGATTAAAACAATTTAAGTAATAAAATGTACTTGATATGAAGCAGATCTCAGCATTTCAATGGCACAGACAAACAACAACAAATTTAACAAAACAACACCTAAAAAACAAGATTCAAACACTTAAAATACATAAAACATATTAAAGATATAGACTACGTCTGAGAGACTTGATTATGAATTCATTAAGTAGATAAGCATACAGCATGTAGAAGAATATTAGATATTCATAGAAAACTTACACAAATCAAGGAACACACTTAAGTCAGTAAACAGGTATGCTAACTTCAAATAAGATCTGCATGAAAAAATGAATACCACTCTGTATACAGGTATAAGAACTCGTAGTTGGGACAAACAATGCAACAATCATGATTGAAGTCATGATCTAAAATTAAAGTGGTCCCAGTACAATACTGTGGATTCATTTATTTTCTTAGGTACCAATTTTCATTGTTCCAGAAAAAAATGTAGTTTCGAGGGTACTTAATTTCGTGGTTTTATTGTTTTCTCTTAACGAAGTAACCAAAAATGTGTATTTCGTCGAATACTTGATTTCGTGGTTTGCCTGTTCCCATGAAATCCAAGAAAATTGGTATATCACGAATAATAATGAATCCACAGTATTTCAATTTGCAGTTGAGGCTTATGAGTATCAAATTTAATAAGTTATTTGCAGGGATAGGGCCATGCCTAAAAAATTCTTGGTTCACTGTTGCTGACTGCCATTAAATATGGTGTGTCGGTAGGTAGCTTTTTTTCACTTAGCAATAACACATTATTTATTGGTACAAAACATGAGCAAATAAATCATGTTGTCAAAATGCTTCCGATGTCTATCTAAAAAGTCATGTCTTTCAAACACTTGGCTGATTTTATTTTGAGGAACAGTACTAGACCAAGATACTAAAAAAATCTGTATATATAAAAATCTATTTGTATTTAACGTAAAAAATAATTTCAGTCACAACGATTTTTATGGGTTGGGTGGCAACAGCAAACAACAATTTTTTATTTTAGGCCTAGCTTTAAGTCAGTGAAAATTATGTAAATCCACCCCATCCACCCTTTTCCCTCTAAAAGGAGAAGTATATTTGTTGTTCAACACTGTTTGTCACAAAATCCTGTGTCTACAACTACTTCTGAAGTTTATATTTTAGATTTTATAAATTTTTGCTTCTTTATTTATCACAGTATTGAAGGATATGTGTTGTTTTCCTAGTATGATCAAAGTATTCTGGACATATTGAGCCTTTTTATCCTCCAGTGACAGTCGGAAGATTTGATAACAGTGTCTGTTCATTTGTTGGTTCATCCATTCACCAGACAGTCTATACATAACACACTTGTCCACTTAATAGATTTTGTTATAATATAGATGGCAATGAAAGATCATGATTTCTGAGTGAAAGAAAATTTATTGTTTCACTGTGGTGACATCACAATGAGAAAAATCATTTCGCAGCCTATAACGGAAAATATAGTACGTTTCAAATTCAGTCTGACATTTCTCAAAAATATTCAAGAAGATCTGTATAATAAGAAGTATAATTAATCCAGGATTTTAATTATTAAAAATATTCCATTTGTGACTGAACAACACAGTATAACTCATGTGACACACACAATCATGAGTCACTCAATAAATATTTTTATGCCCCGCCC
>JAOXYJ010823237.1:0-13531 GCA_028566555.1 Lithophaga nigra | reverse complement strand
CTTACTCCTTAATGCTGCGTGCTTAGCGGAGAAGCAGCAAATACCAATTTTAATGTCTTTGGTTTGAGACGGACGAGAATAGAATGCACAACCTTCGACACTCGAGGCGAGCACACTAACCATTACACCACCGAGGCTTTCGTTATGTTTGGAGCATTAACATTAAGTTATATGTGGGGGTGTAAGAAGGTGGTCTGTATGAAGTAAAAAAAATGGGGTAAAATATGGAGTAGTAACATGGTGTAATGTATGGAGAAGTAAGATTGTGTTGTGTGGAGTAGTAAGATGGTGTAATGTATGGTGTAGTAAGACGTTGTGGAGTATGGACTGTAAGATGGTACATGTATTATGTAAGGAAGTGAAAGACGGAGTTATTGAGCTGCAAAATTATATGATTAATCTGTTCAGCAGAGGGTATGGTATGGAGCAGTATAAGGTCTGCTTAGCATGAAGTGGTAAGATGGTGTTTTGTTTGGAGTAGTAAGATGATGTAATGTATGCTGTAGAAAGATGCTGTGATATAAGAGGCTGTAAGAAGGTGTTATATAAGGACGTGTAAGATGCCTCGATGTATTGAGCAGTAAGATATGGTGTACTGAGCGGTAAAATTACATGATTAATATGTTCAGCAATAGGTATGGTATAGAGCGGAATGATGTTTGCTTGGTACGGCAGGGTAAGGTGGTATTACATACGGAGCAGTAAGATGGTGTTATGTGTTGACTAGAAAGATGGAGTAATGAATGGAGCAGCAACATGGTGTTATGTGTGGAGAAGTAAGTTGATGTTCTGTATGAAATAGTAAGATGATGTTCTATATAAAGTAATAAGATTATGTTTCTGTATGGAGCGGTATGATTGTGCAATAATGGAGTAGTAAGATGATGTAACGTATGGAGCAGTAGGGTGGTGATATGCATGGAGTAGGTAGATGATGTAACGCATACTGTAGTAAGACGTTAAATTGTGGTATGTGGGACTGTAAGATGGTGTGATGTAAAGAAATGTAAGGTGTTGGAATATGTTGAGCAGTGAGATGTTGTGGTGTATTGAACAGTCAAATTGTATGATTATCTGTTCAGCAGTTGGTGTGTTATGGAATGTTACGGTATGATGTTTGTAAGATATGGACTGGTATAATAGTATAATGTACAGAGCAGTAAGATGGTGTAATAGGTTGATGTATGACGTAGTAACATGATGTGGTGTATTGAGTAATAAGATTGTGTTATATATTTAAGAAGTAAGATGTTGTGATGTATGGAGTAGTAAGATGGGGTACTATATGGAGATGTAAGATAGTGTTATGTCAGACGTGTAACACATTGTAGAGTATTAATCCAATTGCTCTATAAACCAACCAAACAGACTAAATGAAAGAACCATCATACATAACCCAAACACTAGATCTGAAGCCAACTTCGGAATTTGTAAACCCATCTCGTAGACTGATGAACATCATCACCCACTCAAGATGACTTTGTAATTTGTAAACTAACATGACAGACTGACTGATATAACCATCATATACAATCCAAACACTAGATCGGAAGACAATTATGTGATCTGTAAACTTACCTACAGACTGACTGATGGACATCATCATACACAGGCAAACCGCTAGGTGTCAAGACAACTTATGAGCTGTAAATGAACCTAACAAACATAATGATAGAACTATCACATACAAATAAATGTCTACACAAAGACCAGTAAAAGCAGCGACCAGAAAAGCTCCTCCTAGCTTGGCTGTATGGAATATGTCCTCCGTAGCAGCTCCTGTGTGTGTGTCTTTCATCTTAACTTGACTGTATGGAATATGTTCACAGTAGCTGCTCGTTTGTCTTTCATCCTAACTTGGCTGTGTGGAATATGTCCTCAGTAGTTGCTCGTGTGTTCCTTTCATCTTAACTTGGCTGTGTGAAATATGTCCCCAGTGGCAGCTTGTGTGTGTCGCTAATTAATTTTGGTTGTGTGCTATATTGCCTCAGTAAGAAGTCTCGTGTGTTTTTACATAATATCTTCCATTGGTTGTGTGGTACAGTGTATACGTCCTCAGTCATAGGTCGTGTAAGTCTTTTATCCTAACTTAGCTGTGTGGAATATCTTCTCAGTAGCAGCTCGTTTGTGTCCTACATCTTAACTTGGCTGTGTAGATATGTTCTCATTGGCACCTCGTGTATATCTTTCATCTTTTTTGCGTGCTATATGGCCTCAGTCACAAGGCTCGAGTTTATCTCTCCTCTCCTTATCTTGGCTGTATGAAATATGTCCTCAGTAGCAGCTTGTGTGTTTCTTTCATCAATTTTTATTTTGTGCCATAAGGCCTCAGTCACAAGTCATGTGTGGTTTTACATTATAACTTCCGTTGATTGTATGATATGTTTCCTCAGTCGCAGCTTGTGTGTCTTTCCTCCTGTGCTGTATAAAATATGTCCTCAGTAGCAGCTCGTGTATGTCATTAATCCATTTTGGTTGTGTGCTATATGGCCCTAGTCACAAGGTTCTGGGTAAAGTATATCCTCAGTAGCAACTCGTGTGTGTCTTTCATCCTAACTTTGCTGTGTGAAATATGTCCTCAGTAGCAGCTCGTGTATGTCGTTAATCCATTTTGGTTGTGTGCTATATGGCCCTAGTCACACGTTGTTATGTGGTACAATGTATATGTCCTCAGCCGAACCTCGTGTGTGTCTTTCATCCTACTTGTTTAAGTGTTAGGTCTTTCATCCTTCCTTGTTTAAGTGCTATGTCTTTCATCCTAACTTGGCTGTGCGACATATGTCCACGGTAGCAGCTCGTGTGTTTATTTCCTATAACTTGACTATGTGGAATATGCTCAGTAGGAGCTTGTGTATGTCTTTCCTCCATTTTGCTTGTGTGCTATATGGCCTCAGTCGCAAGTCCTTTGTAGTTTTACATCACAACTTCCGTTGGTTGTGTGGTATATGTCCTCAGTCGCAGGTCGTGTATGTCTTTCATCCTAACTTGGCTGTGTAGTATATGTCTTCAGTCGCAGATCATGTACGTCTTTCAGCTTTACTTGTTTGTGTTCTAGATGTCCTCAGTCACAAGTCTTGAGTGTCTTTACATCCTAACTTGGCTGTGTGGTATATTTCCTCAGTAGGAAGTCGTGTGTTTCTTTCATCCTTACTTGACTGTATGGAATATGTCTTCAATAGCAGCTCCTAGGTGTCTTTCATGTACTATATGGCCACAGGCAAAAGTCTTGTGTGTTTTCACGTCATAATTTCCGTTAGTTGTATGAAATATGTCCTCAACCGCAGATCGTCGGTCTCATTTATCCTAATAGGCTGGGTGGTATATGTCCTTAGTCGCAGATCGTGTGCGTATTTCATCGTTACTTATTCGTGTGCTATATGTCATTAGTCACACAGTCGCCTTTTATCCTTACTTGGCTTTGTGGAATATGTCCTCAGTAGCAGCTCTTTGTGCGTGCTTCCTCCTCACGTAGCTGTGTGGAATATTTCCTCAGTAGCAGCTTGTGTGCGTCTTTATCCTAATTTGGTTGTGTTAAATATGTCCTCAGTGCAACTCGAGTGCGTCTATCTTCCGAACTTGTATGTGTGAAATATTTTCTCAGTAGTACTTTATGGATGTCTTTCATCCACTTTGGTTTTGTGCTATATGACCTCAGTCACAAGACTTGTGTGTGTTTACATCATAATTGCTGCTAATTGTATCATATATGTCCTCAGTCGCAGCTCATGCGTATCTTTCATCCTAACTTGGCTGTGTGAAATATGTCCTCAGTAGCAGCTCGTGTGTGTCCCTTTCCTCCGTTCTGTTTGTGTGCTATATGGCCTCAGTCACAAGTCTAGTATGGTTTTATATCATAACTAAGGCTGAAATGCGTGGTATATGTCCTCAGTCGCAGATCGTGTATGTCTCTTATCCTAACTTTGCTGTTTGGTATATGTTCTCAGTCTCAGATCATGTGCGTCTTTCATCCTAATTTGCTTGTGAGCTATATGTCCTCAGTCACAGGTCTTTAGCGACTTTACATCCTAACCTTGCTGTGTGGTATAAGTCCTCAGCAGCAGCTCGTGTGTGTCTTTCATCCTAACTTGGCTGTGTGGAATATGTCCTCAGTACCTGCTCGTGTGTGTCTTTCATCCTAACTTGGTTGTGTAGAATATGTCCTCAGTACCTGCTGGTGTGTGTCTTTCATCCTAACTTGGCTGTGTGGAATATGTCCTCAGTGCCTGCTCGTGTGTGTCTGTCATCCTAACTTGGCTGTGTGAAATGTGTCTTCAGTAGAAGCTTCTGTGTGTCGTTAATCCATTTTAGTTGTGTGCTATTGTTATGATGTAGTATGTTTTAAAAAAATGCCAGAGGTAACTGTTAGTACATAGGTAATTACTGACTATTGTATTATGTTGGTCATCGGCCTTTAAACTTTTATTTTCATGTTTACAACTTTTTTGTTTATTTACAAAATGATGTAACTTTTGCTGGTTGTTTACTAGAAAAGACAATGGTCGTTTACTGAAAAATATTATCACATGACTGGGACATTTCTACAAGATCACCTGATTTGGATTGTTCTAAAAGATGGATCTTCCTAGGATTTAAGGACCTCTAAATAGTGAAAATCCAGACATTTCAGTGAGTCTGCTTCAATTGGATACTTAAAACTACTTGGAGTTAATCATCGCTGAACTTTAATTACCCCACCCCTTTTTCATAATTCGTTCGACTTTCCGATAAACAATACGCTTGCTTCACAAAATTTGTCCATAATTAGTGTAAAAGTCAAATGTCAACACAAATATTTCAAAATCAATATCAAACTACGTAACAGTGTTTCCAAATTATAATACCCTGAATATGACACAGCTATATATGATTTTATATAATAGTTTCCTCTAGGTTAATATTAAAGGCAGTCTCATCTGTTTTCTCAGTCTTTCTCAAATCGAGGTTTTTCGAAGTTTCGATTGAATATAAGCGTTTGATTAAATATAATCCTATATTGAAGAAAACTCGGGAAAAACTTGAAAAATTCCCGTTTTGAGAAAATGAGACTTTCTCAAAACAGATGAGACTACCTTTTCATAAGATTGCAATTGTATTGTATGACAAAGAAGTCTCACTTCTTTCGAAGTCATTTGTTTCCTATATAATTTGTATGCTCTATTACATCTTCCGATCTATTTTTAATGTCCATATCAACTATTACTTCAGTAACATAGGTTTGCGTCTCCACGATTGGAATCATTTACGTCTTTTTAAGCAGAATATGATATGATTCTATTAAAAGAAAATCTTTGTATATATGTACAGCTAAAATACAGCCCTCATTCTACATGATATATTTATATAATTTTTATATTAAATTACTTTGCTCACGTTTTTATGTCGCTTGAGAAATTTCTGGTCCATATCAGTGAAATGTGTCCACGTCAATGTTACGATGCAGATCAAATTTATAGTTTTATATCTTTGCAGGTTTAAGATTCTTTAGTGCAATAAATCCTTCAGCTTATAGAACCTGGTAAATTTGGCAATAATGTGATTTGACAACATGTTACTGACTATACAAAATACACTATAATGAAAGAAAAACTTTGTTTTAAACAAATAAAAATGTTTAACAGTGTGAAACAAGATAATTAAAACCTGTTGTTTTGAAAAAACTGACTTAATTGTGTGTGAACAGCTAGTTCTACTATAATAGATATACTAAATACAAATTATTAACCAACTATAAGTAAAATGTGTAAAAATTATCTGCCTTTATACATTCAATCAGGGCCATTTCGGGGTTTAACCTGGCAAAATAACAGGACCATTACAGGAATCAAGATGGCAGACATAAGTAAAGTTCGAAGATACCATAGGGGCAGCCATAAATTCGACTTCTTCATGCCAAGTTTTTCTTTCACCTATATCTGTTCATATCTAAAATACTTCTTGATCGATCCTTGTTGCAAACATTCAATGAAATTAGATATTCTAATATTTGAAAAAAATAACCAGTTACATTCCAGATGCCTATTTATTTGTGTAAGCATTATATATTACAGATATTTCAGAAGGATCTTTTTGAAAAAAAAGAGTAATAAGAATGTATATTTTTTTGATCAGCATGATGATATGAATATAATGAAAGGTCACAAGTGGGTTTAATATCTGACATAAAAAAAGAAAAAAAAAAAAAGCAATGAATGCTACACAAGTGCTAAACGGTGTGTCTTTATGTACAAACAGACACACTCAGTGCTTATTGTGAAAAGATCTTAGTCTCACAAAAGTTGAAATACTTAATGTTTTTATGTTTGTTTCGTCAAGACAAATATATTGAATGTTTGCTATGCACATTTGTGTGTATTTTGAAGAAAGTAATCAATCATCACGAGTGTACATGAATGTCCATTTAGTTTTCGAAAGAAAAGAACACATCTAAATAATTGATAACAAAATTAATTTTTTATATCTTTGATAGAGTTGGTGAATGAAAGTATTGAAAATTGGTGTTTTATACTGGTCCAATTATATGTCAACTGTCCGTAATATTGACCCTCGCCCCAGGCAATGCCTCAGGCCAATACAGATTTCCTTGGGCCATTATTATAGACCTTGGACAAATGACCGAGTCATTACGAAAAGACCCATTTACTGATAGTACATTAATATAGATACTGGTCGAGGAACGATACCAGACAGTGATGGAAAAAGGCCATGTATATAACTGTTTATCATATACAATAACGACGTTGCAATAGCTATACATCAGGCTGTCAAATAGTTGGCTACAATAGCTAGCCAGAAGTAAAATAGCCATCAATGATAGCTAGCAAGTGGTTCGTTTCACAGCCCATTTTAGTAACTCGACAGCCCTTTTGAAAACCATAGGCTGTCAAGGCATTGATCACTAGCTAGCTAACGTTGAACACTAGAGAGATGCTGTAGAAATCAACAATCATAATATTGGATTGCTTATTATTGTAATAACGAGAGAAACGAATTGGAAGTGATCGCATGAACTCCATAGGGGATGAGGCCGGGTGCGTCGACAGAGTAAGCGGCTATGCATGCCAAAACAAGCCAAGCTTTCAACTACAGCTTTCAATGGGCTGTAATTTGACATCTTTTTGGTAACTATTGTATAGTTCTTGCCTGATGGTTATTGTTCCTCCTTAAGAAATATTTATAAATCACAGAATAATAAAAAAATCACGTCATAAATTAACAGTTTAAAGCAGAAATTTTTGTTGGGGAATATTTTTCGATTTTTTTTTTGTGTGTGTGTAAAGGGATATTCCATGAAATTTAAACCACAACGAAATATCATTATAATAGTATTTTATATTTTATGAAGTTGAAAATTACGAAAAATTACCTCAATGAAATGATATCTGAAACAGATTGATTGATTGATTGTTAGTTGTTTACCGTCCCGAAACAGAAACAACGCAACTAAATGTTTCTACAGTAATTAATTTAAGACGTTAAGTACTAGTATTTCTAAGAATCATGCAAAAGGTGATTCATGGTAAGAAAAATACACCATGTTTTTGTATTTAAAAGTCATAAGTACTTGCAAAATTCATAATTATTCTTAATTTGGATGTTGGTCTTGAGAGAAATAAATTCAATAGAATGCACTAGGAAACTGTCAAAAAGGGGAGACAATTTTCAAAACTGAATAAGAATCTATTATAAATTAAGAACAGATTTCACCCAAGACCAAGAAATTTTACAAAATTCAATGTTGTTCTTGTGATCAGTATCTGGCAGTAATTCTAAAAATACATTCTAACCTGTGCGTTTTTTTTCTACCATGAATCACCATTATAATCAGATTTGCATGATTCTTAGAAAGACTGGTACTTAACAGCAATAACCAATAACCAAGAAAAGACTTGAATTTTTTTGATAATTTTAAATCACTTAAGTAGATCAGTTTTGTTACGTTCTCATTACTATATATATATTAATAGTAACATTGGCAATGTAAGCATTTTGAAACATTGAAAACTGTTTCAGGAAATAGAGTGGTATTATTGTTAGCTTTTTGGTCATTATTATTATTATTATTAACAGTCACTGTTCGACTTTCCATAGAATCAATAGACTTTACTGTATTACTGTCTGCTGTGGGAAAGAATTGTTCAAAATCTTGTTTTTGAACAATATGGTGTCCTCCTCATCCATCTTCTTTGTTTGTGTAGGTGAGAGGAAGTACCGATCGTGAATTAGATGTTAAGCCAGTTTTATATTTTTCGTCCCGGCTAAAAGCCGAAATATTCATATCCCATGACTCTGAAACTCAAGGCAAGGAATACAAATCCAAATATTCAAATATTTATAACCTTTTTTGTCTGTATGTTTTAGAAAATTAACTGCCTCATGCTCGTTTAAATCTGAATCAACGCGCATTTATTGCAATTGATTGCCTGCCCAAAAACACACGACTAGTTCAATCTACTTATGTATTGAACGCGACTGTACATTCTACAATTTTATGTGTGAGGTGGTGTTTGAGTCGCTATCTGCGCGAATTCGACCGTTCGAAATTATAAAAAAGATATATTAGGTATATTAGGTAGCTGAACACCTATTATTAGAGTGCAAAAACGCAGTTCTCCAAGATCTTACAACAGAAAAACAAGAAAGCAAGAACAAGATTAAATAAGAAGAAGAACAGGAAAAAGCTGAAAAACTTGAAAAAAAAATACCAGAGAAAATATCACTTTGATTTTCTACACATTAAGCATGGTTTTTCCACTAACAGCGTGAATGTAATAATTCAAAACATAACCTAATTTCGAACGGCAAATAGTATTCTCTTTAGCTATTTCTTAATGGCACGTTCATTTAAACCGTTGTTGGTACGATAAAAATTGTTTAGCATCACAATTTGCAGATAAATAAGATATTTCTACTGTTATTTGGAGACCAATGCGGTGAGTTTAACTGAGTTTATTTCATACGCTGTTTTATATAAATTTTATTCGGCAGTGTATCCCTTTGGAAAGTATTTTGCAATACAGACAAGTGCTGAGAAACCTTTACAACTTAGCAGACTTAACAACAAAACCTTATGACAGTCTTAGGTTAACTTCAGACAGTTCAAGACAGTTTGCCAAGTCAATCTGGGGATTTTTTCCTCGTATTAGCTAGTTAACACGGGGAGAATCTAAAGTTTTTAACTCGCAGAACAGGTATCAAGTCATCATAGAACTCAAATACTTCAGAAAGTGACGATAAATCCGAACAACCCAACCCTCGTTTTACTAATTTTCCATTACGTAGTAAATACTTGTAACGTATAAGCGTTTTCTTATATTAGTAAATCACCCATAATTTATGGTTCGGTAATCTTCGTTCATTGATCATATTAACTCGAACTGAATATTACCAAGACTTAAAAACTACCTTTGTCTCAGGTATTTTACCAGTTTTAAAATTTAGCATATCGCGCAAAAAGAGGAATTTCCATTATAAAACTTTAGTGAGAATTGCCAGCGAATTATTATTTTTTTCGGAGTGGGGTGGTGAGTGGAACAAGAGTTGAAAAGAAATTATATCTTTAATAATCTAATAATTTATAATAATAGTTTTTTGGAAATACTAAAATACTCCAATTGGCAATACATTTCCAATTGCTGCACATTTTATTTCCCCCCTTTTTTTGTACAGCTTACAATTTTGCCAAATTTTTATTTAGTGGATCGTTTGAGATCGATAAAATATCTGGCTTGATCTTAACAGAACAATATATTAACATTTATATTTTGAATTATCAGTGTTGAAAATGGAGTTTTGGTCATTTAGATATATGCATATATTTATCATTCATAGTTAGTTATTTATGTTGATACATTGCGTGTGTTAATTGATCTATCAATAGATAAAATATCACGTCATAAACTATTCCAATAAAATGGTAAAAAAACCACAAGTATGCTTTGAAAAACAATCAGTTTTTTATAAGGGAACGCTATTTTATTTACTAAATATATTTTTTCAGAGTTAGATGTTATGCACTTTTATAGACTTTCGTACAGAGGAAAAAAATATCAAGCCCGGAATCCTACTTTAACTTTTCCCCAGCAGAAAAAAAATGTCATTGAAAAATAATGGAGGAATCTAGTATGCATTAAAAATTTCCAGTCTAATTTATGAATCTGGAATTTCGGTATACTACACTTCCTTGTACTTTTTGCATCTCTAATATCCTTTTGTGGACTTCTACATGTACTGTACAATTTAACTAATATTGTACTTTTAATACATTTATAGGACAGCTGATTAGATAGAATATTGTCAGAACTCGGTGTGAAAATAAACATTTAGTAAATATTTTTATTATACTTATTGATTCTGTATTTCTTGTGATAATCTGTTTATATTGACTGCTGTTTGAATATAAACAAATTCGATATGTTTCAGGTTTTTCCTTACGAATCCCTTAAACAATAACTCAGTCATAGGTATATTTTTTTTATAATTTTAAGCGAATTGGAAAGTGTAAAGTAAAAAAAAAGTCGGTATTTCAGTATCCGCAGCCATTTTGAGATAATTTGTAATTAAATATTAATTTAGTTCTCATCCCATTTAAAATGAATTGACTAAAAGAAAATATTTCTGCTCTAATGCGATTGTGAATTGTACGTTATTCTTGCAAATTGTCGTTTCAAATGTTTACCTCCATCGAAAATAAAACAATGATGTGTTCAAATATATATCATTTAAATTCAACATCGGAAAAGAGTAAAACTTGACTGCACGGTTTGAAAATATTTACATCACGTTTATGAAATATATGATGTATTGTTTCACTTAATTGTTTATTAAACATCCATTTGTGGAGCCAATGCGGGCCAAAACTCTGTTTGTTGAAAAGATCCCGTGTGACACATACTTAATATGCAGGTCCGTTATCATACTAGAAATATTAACAGTTTAGTTACCCAAAGATTGGTATAAAGTCAAGAGTAGTTTGAAATAAAGATTTTGTCATATCATATATCTGGGCACATATAAGCTATATATTCGGTGAATATGACAAAGGTACATAAATCAAATATTCGCCCAACAATCTGCTAGACTACTGATGAGGTGTTTTTCCTATATTATCAAAGAATAACATACTGTCTTTTGCAAGGACTCCAAAAAATGAAATAATATGCTGTCAAATGTTCCATTTACAAGTGGAATTAAATAGTAATTTTTCTCCGTATTATTATATTGCTACAACGGCAGTCATCTGTTCCGCAAAAAGTAACTCTAAACAGCCCTCTAGAATACGTCTCCTTAACCTGGGTCTGCCATTGCTGTATTTTTGCTGATACCAGGACCAGAAAGTGATAAACAAATCTTCATTATATTTGAGGTCAAAGCTGACGATACCATTTACAAAAGTAGTGCATTTGGTGTCGAATCCTATCAGGATAATACCTTAAAACTGCTTCCATTGATGAATTTGTCCGCCATTATGCATATCATGCAGTTGGAGTAAGGGTTATTGAAAAACAAAAATAAAAAAGTTAAAAAAAAGAAACCAAAAAAACATATATATATATATATATATGTGTGTGTGTGTGTGTGTGTGTGTGTGTATCAGCAATTTAATTATCACCATTTTGATACATAATTAATATATAAAATACGGTGATGTTTGTATAACTACAGTCTGTTTCGCAGAGCACAAAACACTACTGTCCAAAAACAATGTAAATTATACTAATAATATTAACAACAACAACCACAAAAAGACATATGATTTTATACTTCATACTCAATATATTCAATCAAAAGCAATTTTTGATAAACAATTAGATTGAGATAGTTATTAAATTTGCTGAGTTATAATATCGCTAAAACATTAAACATCCAAAATTTATTGATTCATCCATGTGAACAAATCTAAAAAGACAAAGAAAATACCTGTCAATGCTCTTTAACCCGATAACACTGGAAAAGTAATACGAAGAAATCTGGTGTCAAGGTTATGGGAGGATACTGCTAAAGCATAATGAGGAAAAAGTTTGAAAATATTTGAATGTGTGAAATCGTTTTCCTCTTTAACTTTGGTATTCCAAGCAATCAAAATGAATCTTATCGGCCTTTCTACCAGCGGAAAAAAATTAGGCGAGAGTTTTATTTTTGTCCGTTTCATTTAAGGAACTTTGATGGGGTAAAGTAACTTCGAGTAAAAAATATACACTTACTATAACATAGTATTGTCATAGAAGAGATGATACCAATCACTGTCTACTGACATATTTACATTTAAAATTCAGTTTTTATTTAGATACATTTTGTGCACCTCAAAATATAAAGTAGTAAATCAAGATTTTGCAGGGAAAACAATACATGTGTGATAAAGTACAAACATATTTCATATGGAATCCTGAACGAGTTAATCCAACATGCTCTTCCGGCCTGAGGTTCAATATTATTTGGCAAAACTTTCCTTTTTTCACAGCAGTTTTAATACATGTCCTGTTTGGTAGCCATTCATGAGATATCTATCGATTCATTTTAATGCGACCTTCAAATTGTCGGGGAAACTGCAGTAAGAAACTGCCTAAGAAATTTATTTGAAACTGTGAACAGATGAATTAATTTATTTCAATTCGAACAAACCAATATGTTGAAAGTTTCCATGTTAATGCTCTAAAGAATTTCTTACTTTTTTTGGCCATGAAGTTATTCAGAGATAAGTCACTTAATTCTATTGAACTTCATAGGATTGTTCTGCAGGAAGTGGAGATTTGGAATAAATATTTCACATTTTCAAAATGGTCTTTGCTATGAAAACCAAATGAATGTGCAAACAAATAAAAAAAAATACAAATACAAGTGTCGTGTTACTTATTGTTTGTCTCCTGATTCTTCATTGTAAAGTTACACTGGAACAAAGTCGGTGTGCATTGATTACTGTTGATTGTTCATTTTTTTAAAAATGACCAAATGTTCCCATTGACACAGTCCGGGAATGAATTCAACTACTGCTTGCAATTGTAACAGTAGTTATTATTCTTCTTTCATGTTCATGGAAAAAGTATCGCAAATATAAGATTTAAGAAAACAAATCCTTAGTTTTTGAATAATAATAATCCAATCCTTAAGGAACTTCACGGAAATATTCTTTTGGTCGTCCACATATGCATTGAGTGTTTGAAAAATTCAGAATAATATTGCTTTTCAGAGCAAATATTTCACGTATTAACAATAGATTAAAATAGATATTATATATTTTCAAGAAACATTTTCAGTTCCATCATTGACATAACACTTAATCCTATTTTAATCATTGGCAGGTATTGTTCGAAAGCTAAAGGGACATACACAGAGGCTAGCAATGGTCCTCAAAGCAATAGATGATGCTAACATATCTTACAAGTAGCAAATGAAATGAAAGATGTAACTCTTGATCAAGAATTTAGCGTAAACATTAAAAGTGTCATCGATGAGAGTAACATGCTATCATAAGTCTACATCAATTTAGGTAGCGAAGAGCGTTCATTCCAGCTAGACAAATATTTTCTGGAGCATA
>JAOXYJ010823128.1:0-13531 GCA_028566555.1 Lithophaga nigra | reverse complement strand
CAACAATCACAATGGTTTTTTGAAGTTGCAACTTTTTTTTAAAAAATCCATCACAGGAAGAGTTTGAGAGGGCTCTGAAAAAAGATGATTTAATGAAGTTAGGGTTTCATTTTGGTTTAGATGTTAAAAGTTCTATGTTGAAATTTGAAATAGGAAATTCAGTTGTTCAGTTTTAGTCGAAGAAATTTTGCCAGAATCTTCATTGGCTTTAATCAAATCTTTTGGTCCTGACCCTATCAAAATGAAAGAACTAGAATTACAGTTAAAACTCAGAGAAATTGAAATGAAACAATCGATCTAATTGGTCGAATAACGAGAGCAGAAGGTCAATCCATTATCCAACCAATCAGATCGCTTGTCTCGTTTCAAACATATAGGTCGAGTTCGCTTGGGTCTCGAGTTCTGTCTCTAGAGTAGAGAACGCTGACGTAATTCGTCTAAATTGATATGCGTGCGCATCCTTCCAACTGAACGATAATAGCGATATCTCGAGTACCACGGGAGTAGCTCTATTAATATGGCTAATCAAGAACTCGTCTTATTCACGTTCATGAATGATTTTATTGTTGACGAATCTGAAAATGAAGTTTTTATACAACATCACAATAATTCATTGACAATGTTTCAAATGTCTCTTGACAGTTTTGAAAAGAGGAAGAAAAGGCCAAAAATAAGGGGATATGTTGAAAACGTAATTCCCCGATTTTTAGAAGAAGATTTTGTAATTCATTATCGGGTTGGTCGTCAGGTGTTTGAAGAAATTTTAGCAAGAATTATGCCAGATCTCACTAGAACTCACGGCGGTGGACTTGATCAAGCCCCTCCAGAAAAGCAGCTTTTAGTTTTCTTATGTTACCTTGCTAATCAAGAGTCTATGCGAGAAGTAGGACATTATTTTGACCTAGCAAAGTCGTGTGTTCATGGGATTGTTAGAAAAGTATCAGCAACGATAAATAGTGTCTTGGGACATGTACGTACAATCAATCAAAGTATTTATCTTATCAAGATAAACGGTAGATATTGATGACTAGAAAATTTCTTCTTTGTGTTCCTAAAACAATTTTATGAATGATTTTACAACAGCTAATATCATCCCGAGTATACCTCTACTTTGAAAACACAGAATTTTAGCAAACATTCATGATATTTCTAAATTTGTGCAAAATCAGTAGCAGCTTAAATCCCCTTTCAATCCCAAGCAAATGTTGGACTGTTCATTCACTCATTGTAAAACAAAGTACTATTTGTTTTCATGAAATTCTGACAACATATTTTTATACATGGTCTAAACTATAAAAAAACTACAACTTCTTCTTCAGATCATATCATGGCCAGACCATATGGAACAACAAGACATCGCAGTTCAGTTCCAGTTATTATCACAACTACCTGGTATTATAGGTGCCCTTGATGGAACCCATATTAGACTTTCTGGAGCAATAGGGGGCGACACGGATTACATCAACAGGAAGGGGTTTCCTTCTGTGCAGCTACAGGTAAGTATAAACATGTTTACTTCTATCAGGTCGATGACAGCACTGACCCTCCCCCGTTTTTGGCTACTGCTCACGGTCAGAGTTCTGTGAGGTCATGACTCTAGAAACCATCCATTTCGAAGTTTGTTTTTTTTTAATAAGAGTAATATTGAAACAATCTCACTTCTACCAAGAATACCCTGTCTGTATCTTTATTATTTATCAAATATATTTTTTAAATCGGTTGTTTAATGAAGCCTGACATTTTGGGCGGAAAATTTTATTAAATGTAAGAGAGGACATTAGTAATGCTTTACGCATCTTATCCCTTCAAGACTGGCTATTACATGTAGCACGGATGAGGAAAAAACTAACAAACATAAAAATGTTGGTGCATACTCTGTACAAATGTAGGTAGCACAAACAGTATTGAACAAAGAAGAAATATATTCATTCTAATATTTTTTGTTTCAGATAGTTTCAGACCATAAAATGCTAATTCGCCATGTATATACAGGTTGGCCTGGATCTACCCATGATGCGCGTGTCCTTAAGAAATCCTCTCTGTACGACCTGGGAGAAAATAGCAATAAAATAGCCCAAAATATGTATTTGTTAGCAGATAGCGCATATCCACTACGTGATTGGCTCATCACACCATTTCGAGACAATGGACGCCTTAATCAACGTCAACGCAGGTTCAACAGAACTTTATCCTCTGCCAGACAGATTGTTGAAAGGTGTATTGGCCTTCTGAAAGGAAGATTTAGGAGACTGCGTGAAATATCTTTGCACATTTTGATAGACATTATTCAGAACATTATCTCCGCTACTATTCTGCACAATCTTTGTGTGATGCGAAATGATAATATTGAACAATTTCTTGATGAACCGGAAGAGGACCCTAATCAGTATCCAAATATATTTAATGTTGCCCAAACTGGTCTAGAAAGACGTCAGCAGCTGGTGAACGCACTTCCTTAGACTATTTATACTATAACAGATTAAAAATATTTCAAACAACTTTCAATTCCTTATTCTACAGGTTCAGATATCCTGATGTAACGGAGTGGCGTAGTGGTCAGTTTTTTTGGTTTTTTTTTTGTATTGGATGACTTGGTGATTTTGACCTTGCTTTCAGTAACTGCGAGCATTCATGGTTAAGACCTCTTTTGTTTGTCTTTCTTGTTAATGTCAATAATTGTGGAGGTACTTAGTCTTTTCTTATGGATTGGATTCATTTCCGGTTGATTTTTACTGTGTCAATTGTGTTTTTAGTTTTACATTTGACCATATATAGGGGGAGGGTTTGGATCAAGCGAAACTAGTATAACCTCACCGCATATTATTTGCGCCTGTCCCAAGTCAGGAAATATGGTCACAGGCTTGTGACTGTCACCTTTTATTCTCAAGTTTAAATACCATACCTGATGTTTAGATATAGTTTTGTGTCCGTTGATTTATCCACTTGGTTATTTTGTCGGGGCCATTTAGGGCTTTCTGCATGGTATGGGTTCCCCACTTTGTTGAAGACCTTGTGACGACTCGTAGATGTATGTTCTTGGTTTGTTTATTTCCAAGATGAGATGTTGTCTCCTTGACGTAACTCCATATCCATTCTTTTTTCATATTTATACTATTTATCATTGGGCAATAACTCTCACCTCAAGGCAAATATTAATGGTGAAGAAAAGAAAAGGATATTGACTACATATGGATTTTAAATTCACTGTTTGCTGTAATAGCTGTATGTGTTTGTTGTATAACACCATATCCATTCTTTTTTCAAATGTACAAGCCACAACATCACAATAGATATATAGTTAACTAGAATACGCAGCTGTCGGAAACAGCAGCTTGCCCCGCACCCCACATAACGTAATTCTATAATTAGAAACCTTTGGTTTTCTAAAACTGGGGGCAGCTATTTTTCAGGGTACAGTTTTACAATTTTTTCTCTACATATGCAGAGTGAATAATTTCAATAACAAACAAACATGCTGTGTCTGTAAGACATAGATGCCTCGCCCCCATGAGCATATTTTTCTGAAAAAAAAAATGAACTTAAAAGCAAAACTAAACCAAAGTCAATCAAGCATGAAATGTAGGTCAAACTGAATCAAATAGTGCAGAACTGTGTTGTACTGTGATAGTTGATTTTAGTGCTGAAACATTGATATATTACCATAGGTTTCTGAGATGTGGACCTAAACGCAAAACTTAACCAAAGTCACTCAAGCATGAAATGTAGGTCAGAGTGACCTAAGTGGTGGTTAACTGGGTCGTATTATGCAAGAAGAGTGTAGTGGTGAAATATCATTGATATATCACCATAGGTTTCTAACAAATGGACCTAAACACAAACTTAACCAAATCAGGACGTATGTAAGTACGGTCAGACGGAAAATGACATTTGTTTGGGAAGAAATGGCTGCTGTTACCATAAAAACCAGAATCAACCAATCAGCTTTGAGGTCAATTTCCTTAGCAACTGTTACTCTAATCTTAAAGAAACTTGATAGGAATATAACCTATGATGACTAGAAACATTAGATGACTTCCTAAAAGTGTTTGGATCCCCACTTCTAAACCATATCGCATCTGATTCCTCATTACACACTAACTTCATTTGACTAAAACTGTTGCCTTGCTAGACCACTTGCACTAACTGATAGATTTGTTGGGAGACTTATGTAGTCGCTAGACAACAGTACTTTAATTAAACTTGAATAAGGACATGAACATAAACACCCGAGGTACTCAGCTTCATTGAGGCTAACTGAATGTGAAACCTGTAAATTTATATTTACACATCAGCAAGTCATTGAAAGACCATTTCCCTATAACAGTCTAAAAGAAGTAGTTATTATCAATATTTCTTTCTTTGGTCCTTTAAACAAATTTGATTGATTTTCAAAGGCCAGAGTGACAAGAATAAAAACATTGACTCAACTTTATTTCACCATAACTTGGTTAATGTAATATAACAAACAAATTAAAAAGAAAATATCTAAAAAAACAAGGGAAAGACAAAAATACATAAATCATGATATAAAATGAGTAAAAGTTGCCATTATTAGGTCAGCACCACAAAATGTGACTAGATCATGTAGACAACTAGATTTACATTTAGTCAACTATGGTATTTATTCCATAACAATTTAACCAGAAGCTGGAGTCTTCACTGTCACACTGTACAACCGCAGGTCGGCAGATGAATAAAATGATACATGATACGATCAAAATAGTTTGAAACGGCAGATGATAGTATCATTTGTTCATACACCACCCTATTTCAACAAAGTTTTTCTGAAAGGCAATGGCCTTAAGATTCCAACTTTTGACATTAATCAAGAGTGAACATATAGATTTACCATAATTCAAGGTTGATATCAATTTAATTAAAGAGCTCAAGGCTAAAAACAAGTTTAAGTTGCAAAATTCCATTTTTGTCTAGATTTTATAATTATAAATCTAAAATAGAATTAAAATTCCAGATAAAATTAACATCATGTTAAAATGCTATCGATTTTCTACTCTTTTTAAATTTATTTTCATTCATCAATAAGAAAAATAACTCTTAAAAATATCAAAAAACTTATTTTAGTCAGAGTGACACGAACGGCAGTTGAACGTATCATGTATCATTGGATTCATCTGCCGACCCGCGGTTGTACGGTGTACTGTGATCATAAGTAGGACATTAGCCTTTCATTTCATTTTTTAAATTTAAAGCTTTAGGTCTGAAAAAAAAAAGGTTTGGGTTTCAAAGCCAAAAAATTGGTAGGCAACGGTGGCAATGGTTTTTGATGATCAAACAAATGAAACGGTAATTTTGTGCACTGTATACCATAAAGAACATTTCATTCATTGTATTCCCTAGATTTAATAGTTTCTGAGGAGATTTTTGAAATTGTAAACACAAAATATGCTGATAAATCTATTTCAGGGGCAATAACTCCAAAATTGGTATTTAAATACGTGTGACTGAATTCTGTCCCATAGTTTCAGACAAGATTACATTTGAAAAAGTTCTAGACGATGACGTTGGATGCACAGTGATGACATAAGCTCACATGGCTCTTCTGGTCAGTTGAGCTAAAAAAGGGATAAGCAAACAGACATTAAAAAGATCGACATTTAACAATCAAATTATTAAAGTACATCTTCTACATGTAGAGTAAATTTCTTGGACTTAAAACAAAATGTATAAAATATTGTGATATTCATAAAGTACATCTTAAGTGTATTATGAACAAATTTCTCCGACTTGAAATAAAAAAATGAAAAAATATTTGTATAAGTATGAGTATTGACCTGAATTGTTCATCGATTATCATGTGCAAATCATATTCAAAATTTCAGATGTCGTCATCTGAATCTCTTTTTGGCTTTTTAGCACCTTTCTCGACACTCTTTTCGAATATATCCAAAAACCTGTCCATTTTCTGCATTTTTTCTGTATGATGGTCTGTCATAAGAGATAAAAGTTTATTGTTCTGGGCTTCTACTCTATCTGCCATTGCTTCAGTCTCTGACTTCCTCTTAGCATTTTTACCCTTTCTCTTGTCAGAATTTTTCTCCTTACTTTTACTGGATTCAGGGGTCTGTGTATCATCTTCATCATCATCATCTGTGGCTTTAGCAGATGCTGCTTCTTTTTTGATATGTTTAAGTTTTTGTTGTCGTTCACTATCATATGTGGTTGTAGCTTGTGTGCCAGCTTTATTTCCATAAAAATCATTGAAGATTTCGAAATACTTCCAAGTAGTCTTGGCATTACCTGTTTTTCCATTTTCATCCACAACCTCTTTATATTTTTTTTTCAGTGTTTTCCACTTATTAATAACTTGGGTTTTTGTAACGTTAACTTTTTGTTCATTCAATTTTTCAGTGATCTTAGTCCAAAGTGTTTCGTGATTCTTTGCGCAATTAAAGTTTTTTTCTTCATTGAAACGGAAATCTAACAATAGTTTTTCTTCGTCCTCCTTCCAAATATGCACCTATAATTTGTAAAAATAATGTCAAAATATAATCCTTAAAATTACTTTTGGTGTGACTGTGCTTGTTTCTTTCTTTTTTTCTGTAATTTCTTTTGGATGTTTTTCTTTCTTCTTTTTTCATTTTGTTGTTTTTCAACATCGAGCAGTTTCTTTTCTAATATATTATGGAATTCAGAAAAACCGACAGAAATTTCAGCTGAAATCTGAATACTTTGTGTATTGTCTCTTACATCAAATGGATTAATGCTAGAGCTGCTCAAGTACTCTGATGATGGGCATTGCGAAGGAAAACACCTTGTATGTTCTGTGGAATTTTTTGAGTAGACTGAATTTTCAGAGTCAGATAATGAAAGGCACTGAAAATCTGTTAAGCTAATTTTTTCTGTACAATAAATCTGTTTTGGCTCATTAGTAATGTTTAAATTGTCATTGTGTACCTGAGGCTGAACTGGAATGTTTAAAGCTGGCACTGTGTCAGAATGACAGGAGGTGTTTGATGTGGTCGGAACATCTGTTTCTTGATTTGGTTCTGACTGGGTGGCTGTCGTCACAGATGCGTTAGACTCACTTAAACCCTTTGATCGTAACACTGCTCTTATTATTAGCTTTTTTGTATTTGGATCTACAAAAATGAATAAATATGTGCAGTTATTCAAATAAATGTAACGCAATCTCAATATTAATGTATCAATATGCTCTTTGATCTTTATAGATATACTTGAACTTCTGTTGAAATTATTATTTAAAATGTTTATTTCCCAACATCTACATGATCTACATGTACATGACCTACTTGATAATGTGTCTATCCTACATGTATGTCATAAATAAATTTAAAGTTTGCAAGTCATAGAAAAAACTGAATATGTGTCTACTGTTGACTACATAATGTTCATTCATGTATTTGTATATACTTGTATACTTTCAACCCTCACATGTATAATTATGCATTTCTTAATAAAGGTATAAATTGATAGAACATACTCGATACAGTTGACTCTTGATAGGATTCGGAGTAATAGGACCAGTGAGTTTAATTCCACTTAAATGGAAATTTACTCATCTAAATATATGAACAATATAATATTGACTTATTTTATTAAAACTCTTGCTAGTTGCCAACTTAGTATTTCTTTTGCAATTATGAATTTGTGTGTGGAAAACAACTTACATATACATTGTTTGAAGGTGTTATCTACATGTATTTTCAATTTGATATTCTTATTAAAACCTGGTTTAACCTACCATTTTCTTCGGAAAATACCTGTACCCAGTCAGGAATATGACTGTCGTTTTTCCTTCGTTCTGTTTGTTGACAGGTTCGAGCATATTTTCTCGGTTTTGTCGGTTTTGATGAACTTCCCTTTTTGAATATGCCTTGGAGTTCGGTACTTTATTTCCCTTTATTTATTACATATAAAATATACAGTACATAATATACCTCCATTTGGATCCAAAGCTATAGCTGCAAGCCCTCTTGTAAGTTGTGCTCTAACCACCCCTTGTTCCGTTTTCAGAAGTACAGGAATTCTGAAAAAAATTCAACATCATACAACGGTAAATAATTTGAAAATCCTATAGTAAGGAATATGAAGGAAATCCAAACAAGAGGTATCAATCACCTGCAGTCATGGCAAAATTAGTCTGACCGATTGAAATGTCTGACATTTTTTTGCAGAAAATTTCAGAATTTTTAGTTAAACATTTAAAGGATAAAGTCCCAAAATGCAATTGCGTCCAGTGCATCAAAAATGAATTTCGCCATGACTGCACCAGGTTATCACTCAGACATCAGCTGACAAATCATGGTCAAAATTTGTGCATTGATAGATCTGATGACACTAAGCAAAATTTACATTATTATATTGCTTGTGTTTAGGCCAGGTGAGCTGATAACTATTCCTTCTAAAGAAACGTTAATATTTTAGTTTTTTTTAAGGTGCAGTGGAGACAACACTGCTGCACGAAGCCAAACGTCCCCCCCCCGTAAGCAAAGTCCCACAACTCCCATAAATTTGAAGAAATTAAATGTTATGATCTACTAAATATTGTAGCTAACAATCCTACAAAGTTTGAACAAAATCTATCCAGCAGTTTCAGAGGAGTTGTGTTCACAAATTCTGCACAGACGGACGGACCATGGCCCTCTGTCACGCATGGCGGGGGACAAAATCACCAGAGACAGCATAAATATTTGGTCTGGCAAAGCGGCATACACATCCCACAAAATATCTTTATTCTTAATAACTTGTCAAGATTTCTTTTAAAAAAATGTTAAAAGACGGAAAAGGCTAAATACAGAAGCATCATTCCAATATCAATCGGATCATAGGTGGTGCTAACTTTTCCCGTATGATCTCCGACTGGCTACTGTGCATGACCTTGCTTATTTACGATATTGACAGGTATTACAAGTTGAAAATGGATAAAAATCATTACTATGCACTGTGAATTACAAAAAACCTTCAATTTATATGTATTCCATACAAACAAAAGCATGAATAATCAAAACACAAACTTACAAGTCTTCCACATTTTCCGCGGTCGCCATCTTGCTTCTCAAGTAACCCTGGGTTGGCTCAGAGTTAGTAGAGAAGCGAGGTCAAAGGTTAAATTCCGTCATCCATACTATTTTTAGCGCTTTCCCGATACGTTCATATGGAACTCGGGGAACTCGAGAACGAACTCGAGACCCATGCGAACTCGACCAAAAGTGATAGCAATAGCTCGTCTAAAAGGGATTTCTGTGGCTGTATTGTTTAACCTGACTATGTGAAAATTGTCTTTCAATGAAAACTTTTGAGGTAAAAATCATGTTCAAGACCTCAAGAAATAGCTGAAAGTGTAGTTTGTGTATAAAAAGGTGTCTATGACAACAAGATGTAACTTGATTAAATTAAAGGGAAGTTAGTGTCCTGAAGTACATGAGCGTACTTGATATGCAATTAAATTGGTATCTGTGATTTTGAATTGTTTCTGCTCCATATTTCCTTCAGACCCTTTTAACATGGGCACTTTTTCAGGATACCCTTGATTCCCACTGGTTTACACAAACCCCTTTGTGTCTCATTTAAAAATAATGAGATGCACAGCACCATATGTATTTGTTAACAGGTTGATTTTAGCAATATCAGCCTGGTTGTTTCTTATCAATACACCAGTCAAGATTTTGTTTTCAGTGAAATGTTGTCATGGTAGTTGAATAAATTCTTAAAATGGAATGGCACAGGAACCAGACATGTACTCTGATTCCGAACAGTTTCTGTTTCCTTTTCCAAGACAGAAAATCAACTGGGGAAAGAAATGAGCCTCCACTGTGTACTAGTACTTTAGTATTACAAGAAAATAAATGTATTAGTTTATACTATCCATACAACATTCTCTTCTGGAATATTTCCATCAGTACTGATTCTAATATGTGGTTCTTGTTCTGGAAAAGAAAATAATATGGCATTCGATACATATAATGTGTAATTCGGAGTTCAGGTGTGAGAATTGGATTTCAGCACTAAGTAATACGAATATCTCCAAAAATTAGTATGTGCTTCACTGTAACGCATAACAACATTACATTTACAAAGGGTTATTTAAAACAAAATTCTTGTTCTTGGAAAGAAAAAGAGTATTACGTTAATTCTGTGATATTTCCGTGATTAAAGAGGATGGAAAGTGCGCCAATCATTACAAAAAAGTGAAGCTGGGTCACCTTCATATACCGTTATCCTTGTCTTACCTGCGCAGGCTCCCGGAAGGATGAACTGAGACAGGGTGGAGGGGGATCAAATATCTTTGGATCTCTTATTCCTGGTACGATACTGAGGACATCTAGATTGGTAATGGTTCCACTGTCTGGATTATCTATCCCAATAATATAAACCATGTGTACTGGTAAACAACTTCCTAAACAAAACAAACAAATAAGTTTCGAAGTGGTCAATCTTATTTGTTATGGTTTAATAAATAGTGGAAAAATAAATTATTATTATAACTCTTTTCAATCTTATAAAACTGTGCCTAAAAAGGAAAATTTCTTAGTACTGAAACGTCTTGACTTGCACTGTAACTCATTTCAGTAATAAGGAGTTTAATTTGTTTCCTCAATACAGTCCAGCATGAAGATAAAACTACTAAATTTAAACAGACTTTATGTGTGTATATTTTTTTTTCCGATGTATATAATTGTTTTAATGGGGAATATTTCCGTCTGGAGTCGTACATCTTCGGCCTGTCATACTTTAACCACGTACCTCGCTCTATTGTTCCACGTACATTATTGAAGTTTTCAGACAATGACAAGATGTACGTATCCGTTATTATCCCGTCTCCAACCTTACCACTGCTTTGTAGTATGCCACCATCTGAAATTTAAAGTTTTCCAAGTTCAATACGCGGAACGTATCAGTCTGTAAACTTAATGTTGAAATACATGTAGTGTGGCATCATACGTTTATTGTCCAGTTCCTATCTTCAATGACTTCATATTAAATACTAATCTGATGAATCTGTAAAAGTACAACATATTGAGCATTTGAAATTCACCATTTATGACAACATAACCTCAAGCAAAAAGTTCAAAATAAATAGTAGGCCTGTTGCTATGTGTATAATTGTCCCTGACCTTTAAACTCAGTTCGCTTCAGCTTCTTCCGATTATATAAGCAACGACAGCCAGGGCAATCATACCTCCTGTTTAGGATATACGAATTTCACCTATCAGCAAGTTAATTTTCATACTAGATTTGCAGTCTTGTCTTCTTCACAGACTATTATTTATAAAAGGCCTAAATTCTGATAATACCTTGAGCACTAGATAACTACATGACCTTATATGTTTTACCTTCAATTTCATGTGACGAAATTTTGGATTTTTTGGTTGGTGTAAATCTGGCCAAGACACTAGCAAGAAGCGTCAATCCATCGATATTTCATCAGAATAATTTTAAATAAAGAAATTTTACAAAATGTAAAGTTAACGTCCATGTATTTTACTCACCTTGAACGCATTGCTTTGTCATATTTTGGTCCACTTTAGATTTTTGACAAGAACCACCACTTATTTCATATTGAATGTTCTGCAATAAGAACTTAAATTTTGTATGTCATTTATATGTATTTATATATAAATATATATATATAATTCCGGCTTTATTTGTCAATTCACTATCAGATAACAGTCGCCGTCTACAACTGATTAGGCATAGAGGGCTTTCGTGTCTCAGCTTCCATATTTCTGCCAATCAGACAACAAACGCGATAAAATGTCGTTCGCAACAGGAAACATTTACCCTTTTCGGGGCATTAAAAAGGGCTATATTGTTTTTCTAATTTTTTTTTTCAATACTTGGTGTAATGCCTGGATTCCGCTTAATATTGTTCAGTGGCTTCCAATGACTGAAGTAATAGCTAGAAATGCTCAGCGAAGGGCATGCATGTGTGTAATATCTACTTTATTATAAGAGTGGAATATGTGAAAATAGTGTAAAATTGTGCTAGGAGGTACTTTGTTCTCTTACCACTGTGCAACGTAGGAGAGAGGAAGGGGGTTGAATTTACCTGCTTGTAGTCAATTATTTGTGTTTTGTTGATAGGTTGTGGCATTGGGATCAACGGACTTAACTCTGTTCCAGTAATACTGTAATATACTTTAGAGTTCGTATAGTCATACGCTACGTCCATACTTCCATTGAAATATAGGTATAACGTGTTTGAATCTATAAACACTTGCATATAATCCAAATACATTCGACCCTGCCACTGGTCAGGGCACAACAGATGGTTGTATCTACACCTTTCTCCACAAGCAAAGAAGTTAAAAATACCAGTAAGAAATTAGATATTTTAATAGACATTTTCATACCGGCGTGTATTTCAATATTTGTTTAAGCAAATAGTGATAACAGTACATGTGTCCGGAGTTCATCACCACTATCTTTAATCTGGCTACCTTGTAAAAGCCCCGTCTTAATTTGTTGAGGTCCACCATAACAAACCAAACTTGTAGCTGATTATAAATTTATAGAGAACTTGTCTACTTTTTACATGCCTTTCCATTAATGTAATAAACATTTCTCTTTTGGTTTGTTTTGGTTGTCGGGTTTAAAGTCACTTTCAGCAGTATTTTAGATACATTGTGACTACTAGATTTACTGGACAGGAAAGCCCGGACAGCTAACTAGCTGACCCGGCGAACCCCCAACCTTGGGTAGGTGTCTGAAACACATGAAGCTCGAACCCGCGACAGCGGTGTTAGGCTTGTGTGGTTATGAGTCTGACCTTGTAACCACCCGGTAGTCCAGCCCTGCAGAAAATCCATGTTTGTATTCATTGACACCTTCCTGGTCTACATGTACATCCAAAGATCTATCAGTGTTTCTGATATGGTTGTCCTACATTTACTGGCTTTTGAGTAACAGAACTATTTCAATCCTCTGCCGGAAAAACAACGTCTGTATTTCGCTTACTACAACATTTGTTCACTGGCGAGACAAAAACATATTTTAAGCAACCCAATTTTATGTATATACAGTTGCATGCTGAACGAATCCTAATATAAATAAACAGGAATTTATTCTTTCCAGGAAGTTTTCAAATGTGACCAGTTTCGGATTATTTTAGGGATATGACATTACAGGATTCAATAATTCAGCAAAACACACCAAAGAAAGCTGAAGATTGTCAAAAAGTAACTTTGGAGACAGTAACGTAATACCAAATAGCAAGAAAGCCTGGGTAATACTATGATTATATATAGTTTTCATATTATGACAATATACACAGTGGCGTAGCTTCCATCGAGGCAACTGCTTCGCTAAACGTTTTGAAACAAAAATAACGTTAAATATAATTAAATTAATTCCAGTATACTTGCTATTTTGAAGCCGTTGGAAAGTCACTGAATGATTCACAACAAAATTCAATTTCTTCTTCCCAGTAGACCACCAGAAATGGAAAAAAATTTTCCAGGAGGAAAATAATTGCACTGGAGTAAAAAAATGAAGGAACAGGATTGAATAAGAAGATCCAAACTCATATATTCTGCATCCATATTTTGGG
>JAOXYJ010821290.1:0-13545 GCA_028566555.1 Lithophaga nigra | reverse complement strand
AAGATGATATTTCAGTTGCTCACAATTGGTCAGGTTATAACCAGGTGAGCGATACAGGCTCAGATGAGCCTCTAGTTCTTGATAGATTTACTTGGTTAAGTTAAAGAAAACTCCTGTATTTTATATATCTTCTACTAAAATAAAGTATTATTTCTTATTTTTAATTAATTTGTTAATATTTGATGTACTTCATTATTTCAGGTTTAAGCTTCATTTCTTTGCACATGTTGGTTATAAAAGTAACGGAGATATAGCCATAGATGACATCTCACTCAGTCCAGCATGTTTTAGTAAGTGTGTGATATAATTTATAGTGATAATAATTCTTTATTTATGTTAAGAGTGTGTCTTTATTATGGCTACCTTTTATTAAGTCATATTTTGGAATGATGAAAGATTTGGAGATTTATCCTGTCCTTTCTTTATCAGAATTTTTTATGAAAAAAACTTGTTAAAAATCCATACAAAAAGCGAATGGGTAATTAAATCAAGAGGAAACATTACTAGGGTACACTTTACAGTTTTAGGTCTTCTCAGTTAGCTTTTCTATTTGGTATAGACATTTAGCTGTATTTTTCTGATTTTCTAAATAAATTTACATATATCTTTTCTATAGTAAGTGGGGATCTGCATCAATATTTGGACTCCTGAAGATTATAATTTAGACACTAGTTAATATATAATTTTTATTTTGGCTGCACAAGATGAAAGAAAAACTGTTGGAATACCCACAGTGTCCTCATCTGTGACTATGTCTGCATTTATGTCCAAGTTTCTGTTTTTTCAAAAATGATATAAGGTACAAGATAATGAAACTTAGTATGCAGATGCACAGTGATAATGCACATGATATCCATCCACATTTAGGTGATCTTGACCTAAAGGTCATACTTTAACTCTTAAGACATATGCTCAGATGCATTTATACATCAGATTTTTATTTTTGTTTAAAGATTATTGCATACAGCCACGAAACTTCATATTTGTTGATGGGAATTAATAACACCCAGCTAACATTAGATGACCTTGCATACTCTTAAGGAAATGTTTTTGGGTAAAATTTCATGCTATGTGACACAATGTTAAAACTGATTATGTTTATACATGTTATGATGTCCTTAACGTCAGTTAAACTTAGATCACCTTGACCTCAACTAGTCACAAACTCATTAAGAAATACATTTGTGCACAATTATATGACTGAGTTTAATTTTGGTCAAAGACAGTGTGTGATACAGTCATGCAACTTTATATGTAGATGTATGTGGCTGATATGTGCAGTATCCTGTTGGTAGGCATTTTATTCGGTGATTACATCTGTGTTTTTCAAATCCACAGGCACTCATGACAGTCACTTTTATAGTTACATCTGTGTTCTATTGATTAATTCTTCCTGTATATATCAGTTGTTACTTGTAACCAAGTGAGAAAAAATGTTAGGCATCAATTTTTCACTTTTGTAGATGAAAACTGGTATTGGGTCAAACTTTAAATTTACAAAAAGTTGATATGCAGACTGGTTACACGTAGGTCAGAGTTTCGGGTTATGATGGGTGCCCTTTATTTACCTAAACTGACCACGTGGAGTTAGAGGACAATTTTCTCTACTACAGCTGTGAAGAATAATGGTTACGGACAGGAATACAGAAATCTGATATTCAGAGCATCTTCTGCTTGGTGGCTGACTTGATCATTTTGAACACTAACTAACCACAGACTTTTATAAGACCAGTAATCAATAGTCTTAAATAGGATTAAATTTCTGTGACCTAGTTAAACATGGTGACATACTTGTCCAATGACTGATGGTCAAGTGGTCAATAGGCAAAACTAAGGATTAGTTAAAATCAAATATTGGCACACTCCCCCACTCAAGAACTCCATCTCCTGTTGTTGTACCTTAGAAGTGGTAGACCGAATTCTTCTGTCTCTGAATTGCAAATGTTTACTTAATTTTCATTTTCTTTTACTATTTTTGCTTTTTTCTATTTATTTTTTAATTTTATTTTTTGTGCAATACAGAGACAGAAAGACGTTAACGTTAAAGTAGGAGATTCGCATACAAATTGTATGCGGTAGAATTTCGGTCTTTTCCAAAGGTGTGTCACAATGATACACCTACCAATATTTACTATGATGATTTTTCTTTTCTCTGCCGCATAGGTTTCTTTTTTGTAAGCATGATTACTATGTTTAAATCCATTTATTTATTTTCGTTGCTTGCAGACAACAAGAAATATGGCTTCTCATCTCCTGTGATGCTTTGCGCTGTGATGTATGGTGACACTAAATGCCTAATACTTGTGAAATCTGACTTTCTGGAATGTGCAACCGCACTGTAATCTATTCATCCGGAAAGTCCAATTTCACCATAATTGGAAAAAACCAAAATTCTACCGCATACAATTTGTATGCGAATCTTCAGAGACAGAAGAATTCGGTCTACATAAAATGGATCCAATTTCTGGCATGACTTCCGGTTGTTGGAAACGTCTTTAAACTTCACACGGAATGTTATGCAAATCTTTTATCAACACAGTGTGGTGATACAACAGTTTGTATCATATATGTTTCATCAGATATGTGCAACATGTACTGTGGATTCATTTATTTTCGTGGATACCAATTTTCGTTGTTTCAGAAAAAAGTGTAGTTTTGAGGATACTTAATTTCGTGGTTTAACTGTTTTCCCTTAACAATGTAACCAAAAATGTGTATTTCATCAAATACTTGATTTCGTGGTTTATAATATATCAAAGAATGGATTTTCCCAAAACCAATCTTACACTGTACTCCCTTCTGAATGACGTAATATTTGCTGGTCTTATATAAATATTGCAGTTTACTATCTTTAAGATGAAAGAATCTAACCTGGCTTCTAAAAAACAAAATTACCAATAACTTTTTACTATTCCATGTGCAATATACTAAATAAATTATTTTGATTCATGTTTTCAATTTTTGGTATTTTTATAAATAATCCTGTTTGAAAACACCAATTTTACCAAATGAAAGCAGTATATAAAACAATAAAGATTTGCTAAAAAAAGTTGTTCCTTGCACCTTGCAGAATCTGCAATATTGACATGATACAAATTTTTATACATGGTTATGAATCCTCCTCTTCTTCATTAAAATGATAAAAATATGGCAGGTCATGAAAATGGTGTTCATTAGTCACATGACTTATAATGTGACCAGTCAAGAGAGTTCGTCCATATTCAATTGCTTCTCCCCGGTCATGTGCTAATCCTACTTCTATTAACCAATCACACATATCCGTCCCTGTAAACACCTGTTTATATTCTCGTAATCTATATCTGAAAAGATAATAATATATTACAGTTTTAAAACTACAGTAGAACTTTGGTAGCTCGAACTCAAATGGCTCGAATACCATGGATTATTTTTACACTTTTTTCAGTCCCATCAATCAGATTTGAATGCATTAGAAATTTGATTATTCAAACACCCCTATAACTGTAACTATTTTCAGTGGTCCCTTTGGTGTTTGAGCCACCAAAGTTTGACTACTGGAGATGTTTACACTGGGGTTGTAATAAGATGCTGTTCTCCACTGGCCAAAAGAACCAGCTTAAATTTGACCCTCTGGTCCTTCTGAAGGTGTAATGGCCCTCACAATATCAGTATGCAAAATGACAAGAAAATTCTGCTGGCCCAAAGTGCTTGTTAATGACAAATGTTACTGGTCTTCCTAAATAAATTAGTCATCTCGGACCCTAACTGTACAATTTTTGCTACATGTAAATATGTAATATTTTAATATAAACATGATAAGTTGGTTTAAGTGTCTTGTGTTTCATACTTTGTAATACAGTGTTGACCTTGGTCAATGTCACGATTTAAAAGTTGATGTGTGTTGGTTGTGTGTTTGGGGGAGGGGGGTATAGGTAGGCATAAAAATATGCATTTTGTCACAGAAAGATGGATTGAGAAGAAGAAGAAAGAATCTGACAATGAAAAAGATAGAATGAAGAACTTGAGAAGAATAAAAAAAAATGTGTTTGCATTCCTCATTTCTTCTTTGTTGCATTTGAAAGTGCAGTTTCTGCCCATAAAACATCAGTGTTCCGTACAATAGGTCCTTGCGTGAAAAACGTACTAATTTCGATCTGATCTCAACCGGTATTCATATTTCTGTATGATCGCACTTTCGTTATTAGGGTAGATTAAATGCACTTTCATGTGTATTTGCAGTTACATGTATATGTATATATATACCGAATTTAATTGATGTTTAACCCTCCAACAATGTATTTATAATTCCCACGATAGATTCTGGGAAGACATTTATCCACTTAAGAGGACAAAGGACGATTCAATAATTCTTTCTTAAATTTCAAGTGCACTCCCGGAAGTGCAGTATCTAATTTAATCGAAAAGGGGTCAAGTTAGTGTTTTCAAATTTTATTGAAATGTGTGCATGCTGGGTGACATGCATTTGTTTAATTTTACTGGCTGTGAAAGTTCAAGAGGTTACTAATATGTGATTTCAACAACGTTTATCCTGCAGAGGCGAGACGGGTTCTGTAATCTTTTGATAGCTTCTCGCTATGATATAATCCGATAGCTTATGACAGGTTTACTAAACAAATACAGTGCCACATGCACATGTACGCTTATTCAACGGAAAGTAGGAATATTCCTTTGTATAGTGCATGTATTGTATTTTAAAGCATGTGCCTATGTTGTGTTTGAGGACCGATATAGAAGATTCAGGAAAGTAGTGGGGAGGTTGAATGCAGCATTGGGTCAGGCTTTACCATTGTTTTGCCCACGTTTTCACATTAGTTTTGCCAATCTAACGGCCTGCAGTATTGTTGTACTGCTTGACTACATGTGCAAACGTTATATTTCCTGCGAAAACATGAATTCTAACTTCTTAAATGACAGAAAATAGTGATTTAAGCACCTCTGAACTATTGTCCATTGCATTAATACATGTAGATGCATAATTAGTTGAACTAGCAGGCTCATACAGTATAATATTCAGTTTGCCATAAGGGCTCGAACTGGTGGAATAAATCCAACTGTCATTACAATGTAGTTACCTCCGGTCGAAAGGTTGACATTGAAGTCGAGTCGATATACTGAAAACAGCATAGAGTAAAGTTCGAAGGTACCAAAGGGGCAACCAGAAAATAAAAAAAGAACAAACAACGCCATTGCCAAACAAAGACACGCAGACAAATATTGATTACAAATGTAACACGGAAAACTAAAGACAAGCAACACGAACCCCACTAAAAACCGGGGTTGAGATCAGGTGCTCCGGAAGGGTTTGCATTTCCTGCTCCACTAGTGGCACCCGTCGTGTTACTCATGTTAAAATCCGATAATGTCACATTCGGTGGCAAGTCACGAATAAGGAAAGATGGACATGACTTTGCGATTACGCCAATCGTAACATAGAATCACGGCCGTAAATATACGTCAAGAACATATTTTTTTATAACATCGGTAATTTTCATAGTCGTTGGATCAATGAATAAGCGTAATCGAATTAAAAGTTATCGATGCTGACCCAATACAAAGCAATTAAGTTTTCAAGATGAACGTTAGAATAACTATTTTCGACCAGCTGTTGTCTGATAAGTCTGGACTTCGTTTAGATGGATTTGTTACGCTTTTGTAATGTAAATAAGGAAATCCAAGGATAGACAAAAAATGGATACGTTAACATTTGAATTTGGGTGGTAAACTATTTTATTTATACGTACAAATTGAAATAAAAGAATAAACTAAACGTTGGAATTTTGGCAGATGACCTCCACTCAGCGTAATCAGACTCTCTATCAGACATGCTTGACACTTATTGAAAACATTTTTTCAAAAAACAATTTAATCAAAGAAAGTGAATATTTTAAGGTCAGGAAAATAAAAAATGGTGACATCACAACATGCTGTATATAAAAAAAGAATAATATCATTGCCGTTTCATTTTTTACACAATATACCTTTATTTCTTCTGTGTATTGGTGAAATATTGATTGATTACATCGAATGGAACATAGGACTCGATTGTCTGGCGCTAGTCGGCTCTGATAAACATCAACAAATTAATTTCTTACTCTTTAAATTTTTAACTGCATGTATCATGCACGTTTACTATAAGCTTACCTGTTCAAGGTGAATTGATCTTTAGCTTTATTTGATTTGTTAAAATCTTTGCATACGTATCTTAAGTTGATTGAACCAAAATATCACAACAAATCATTTACGGATGATATAACATAGGCGGATTTAGAGGGGGGCTCCGGGGCTAGGCCCCCTATTCAGCCGAAAATTATGCTTTTTATTAGTACATTTTTCAGATTTTGACAGCCGGGCCCCACTTTCAGGCAAAACTTTCCGACGTCCCCCCCACTTTGAAATCCTGGATCCGCCACTGTATAAGGGTACAAACTCTCCTGTTTCCTTCCTATACTGTATTTCTGATATTTCGGATTCCTCCGAAATTTTGATCTTGTCCTATAAAACAATGTACCGATTTAACATACAATATGGCTGCAGAATAATGTTTCAGCTATCAACTTTAGTTATTTCATTAATAAAATTTAGTAAAGGGATAAGCCCTTATTTTTGTACAAATCTTCCAGTGCTAATGCTTTTTCATTCGTGGCAAATGCGGACATTTACATTGTAGCATTGCATTATGGTTCTCGTTCGGTATCAACACAAAATTAGCAATTCAAATTGACGCATTTATTTCTAGAATAAAAAGATGTGTATATCGTTTAACTTGACAAAGGGCGAAGCCATATAGCTAGGTTTCTATATTTGGCAGTGTACTATAGAAATACCTTCTTGACAACAAAATGGTGGACATTATCTTAGCAACGAAATAAAGTGCGTTGACGTATCAAAACAGATTCGGAATGTTAAACAAATATTCTAACTCACGACTGATTTCAGAAAACTAAGACGATTGTAACGGATTGGTTAAGAATAATGCAGACGATACTAACAGAAGAGAGGACGTTGTCATGCATCTGTAATATTTGGTCCGATTCCGGGCCGGAAGTTGATCCGATCTACTAATTTTTTCTCTCGATAAACCTAACGGCAAGTCGAAACATTTAAAAAATACTTTTTACGCTACAGAATTATTTTAGGTCGTAGTGGTTCACAAGTACATGTAGAAACGTGCCAGGGTATTTCGTTCGCCCTTCTTTTAGCCATTGTCTATTATCAGATTATGGATTACTGCAATAGGTTTTCCTTTTCTGAAAGGAATTTGATCCAAGTTTCGCCATCGCTACGCGGAGATAAAAATTGTCAGTTTACCAGTAAAAGCCTATACATGTACTTGTAAATTGCTGTCATCGAGTTTAGATTGACTTTTCCTGTCGATAAATTGTCACACCGGAAGCAAGTTTCTGACTCTTCAATTTATTTTGATGCGTCTTGATCGCCAAAACGTTTTTCTGTAAATGAAAGATTTCATGTACATAATTAGAGAATCATATTGTACACAGAGACAAGATTAATGACAATCTTTTCGTGCTGCACTGACAGCATATATACCACTCATCAATCTCCTCCGCCTCTTGCGCTTCATCTTGATCAGTTAAACGTTTTTCAGCTTTCTTCTAATTATACACATCTCCCCTTTTCAGGATATGTTTTTCCGTAATTTCTCAATTATTTAGTTTTCTTACCTGTAATTTTTGAGAATTAATCACTTTCTGATTGGAAAGATAATGGTGTAGTTTCGTAAATTGATGACTTAATATCTTCTCGTTAAATGAAATGATAGCCGTTGCTGCCTTATTTATCTGCACGGGTATTAGTGATATCCGTTACAGTGGAAATCCAGACATTTTAATTGTTTGTGTTAAGCAGATTTTTACTTAGTATGCTTATAACAGGGATCTCGTTATGGGTTATTGCAGTATTATGAAATGATACATTCTAACCAGTGTGAAGGATGGTAAATAATCAGGACTCCGTTTTGCCCTAATAATCCACACACTTAAAATAAAATTATTATATCTTTCGTATGAATTGTTACCATTGACGCTAAGTAGAAATCATATATGAAGTCGACTTTTCAAATTTTCATATTTGATGGAAAAAATGCAGAACTTTCAGATACACACAATTTTTCAGCATTTTATTAACAGCAAAATATTTTAGCAACATTCAAGAGTAGATTATTTTTTGGTTCATATTTCAATATGGTCATTTAGGGGGGCGCATCAAAGTAACATACTGAAGACATCATTGTCACTTCATAGACGACTTTGCTGTGTCGGAAAAACGGTTTTTGAATAAAAAATGATTCCAAGATAACATTTTCGTTGCAACAACTTGATTACTGATGTTACGGCAGCTGGGTAACTGAAAATCACTAACATTTTCGTTGTAACAACTTGATTACTGACAATCTCGTTACTGTATCTTTGTTATAATAACTTTATTACTACTGATAATCTCGATTATTGTAAATCATCGTAACGGTAACTTTATAACTAACATTTTCGTTGTAACAGTTTGATCACTGACAATTTCCTTTACGACAGATGAATAAGTGACATTCTTGCAACGGCAACTGTATTACTAGCAACTTGATTACTGTACGAACATTCTCGTTACGACAGCATGATAATTTATATTCTCGAGCTCGTTATGACAACTTACGAACATTTTCGTTTTATGACAACTTCATTCGAACATTTTTGTTATGACTACTTGATTCCGAAGTAAATATTCTAGTTTTGACAACTTCATTACGAATATTTTCGTTCTGACAACTTCATTCTATAAAGTTAATTACTGACAGTCTCGTTAACAAGCTTAATTATTGACAGTCTCGTTAACTAGCTTAGTTACTGACAGTCTCGTTATGACAACTTATTTTTGCAAATTGATTTTTTAAATATTCTCAGAGCAAAGGAGTAGTTGATGTATTTATAAGACTAGACTTGATCTTTGAAACTTCTTTTTGAAGTGTAAGCATTATTTTATTTTATTTTTTAACCATCTGTTCAATATCCAGGGTCACCTTGTTAATTTCTTTTTTCAGCCAAATAGTAATTATGACTGGAACAAGTTTAAGATTGAGATAACATAGTTTTTGTTTGGTCTGTTGTTTTAACAGTGACAGCTGAGAGGCTTGGATGGCGACTCCTTCCTTATCCCTAACGTGTTCCCACTCTTACCGAACCTGATATAAGAGAAACTTGGATGGCGTTAATTATTCGTTATCTACATTTTACGATAGATCTCAATTAAGTCTTACTGGCAGACAGAATATAATAAGAAAAAAGCAAAACAAATCATTTTGGTACCGTCATTTCTTCGGGTTACAAACCCTAAGCTTTGATTATTTTTCAGAAATAGTCTTTTGTAATACAGTACAGGATCTCTACAGGCTATATTAGATTGGTCTGAGAATAAAGCCTTTCTGAGGATTCTCATTCCATGCAGTAAATAGCATAATGTCATAAGACACCTGATGTCTGAGACGTAATTAAAAGAAATATGAACGATTGATTTTTATAGACACGGAGGAATATCAATTTATCGATAACACCCGAGGATTATCATCACGATTTCTATTATCTGTGAGTAATATTTTTTCTTGTTAGTGAAAGTAAATTATACCCCACGCTACGAAGTAGAGAGGGATATACTGTTTTGTTTTTACTTGTCTGTCTGTCAGTTAGTCCATCTTCTTGTCGCCTATAGTAGCGCATTCCTTTCTTTCCTGATTCCTGTAAAAAAAATTATGATGGCTTTCTGATATTCGGATCAAGTTGGAATAACTGCCAATTTCGATAAGCATTTTTGTGATAAAAACTTTTTTAACTCCTCTGACCCTTGGTCAGGTGAGCTATGGTCATCACTTGGCGTCCTTCGTCGTCGTCTGTCGTACGTAAACTTTTCACATTTCAGTTTTCTCTGCTGAAACTGCTAGGGCAATTGGAACCAAACTTTATAGAGATGGTTCCTGCAACCAAGGTAGCGGGTATCGCGGAACATAGTTTTACATAGGACTTGTGAGAAATAAATGTGCAAAAATCTTCTCTGAAACTACTTGATTAATTCAAACGATACCTGTCTGGAATGGTCCTCTGAAACCACTGGGACAGTTTAAACCAAACCTGGCTGGGATGGTCTTTAGGTGGTCCACTTTAAAAACTGCATCTGATGACTCCGACCTCCATCCAAGATTGCCCCGCACTGCGGAACATTGTTTAAAATAGCAACATATAAGGAAATGTGTGTAAAGATCTTTTCCTCGGAAACCACCAAGCCAATCTAAACCAGAGTCTGGGGTGGTTCCCTTTAAAAACCGTATCCATTTACCCCAGCCTACATCCAAGATGGTCGCCTTTGCAGAACAGATATAGCTTAACATAAGACCCTTTTGAAATATGTGTAAAAATTTTCTCCTCTGGAACCAACAAGCAGACTTAAACAAAACTTCGCTGAAATGGTCCTTGAGTTGTCTCCTTTCAAAAAGTGTATCCGATGATTTTGACCTTTATCCACGATGGCTGCCATTTTGAAATATAGTTTAACAGAGGACCTTATGGAAAATTTCTTCTCTGAAACCATCCAAGATCATTTGGTGGTCCCCTTTCAAAATTGTATCCGATGCATTGATTTCTATTCCCACATTTTGATCACCTTTATTTTCCAAACAACCATCTTTCATTGTGGAAAGGTTATTATTTTTTAACAAAGGTTTTACTAGGTATTGTTATTAAATAGCTGTAAAATTAAAGCTTAAGTTAAAAATTTCCACCTTATATGTACTGAAAATGGAAAACCCTGCGATGACTCCTACGTCCATCAAAGATGGCCGCCATCGTGGAACACAGCCTAACATAAGACCCTATGGTAATCATATCCACTGAATCCAATCAGCCAGTAAACCAAACTTGACTGGGATGGTATTTTGATGATCTCTTCAAATTTGTATCTGATGACTTCGATTTCCGTCCACGACGTCACCATTTGCGGACCATAATTTAACATAGGACTCTATTGAATCTTGGGTTTGTAGTTTCTACCAACCCAACTAAAACCAGACATGGCTGGGACAGTCTCTGTGTTAATCTCCTGTCAGAACTGTATCTGATGACGCTGAACTCCATCCTAGATTGCCGCCATTTCAGCATTGGAGCCTCTAGCAAATGTGCAAAAATCTTCCCTAAAACCGTTTGGCTGGATTGGTCCTTGGGTGACCCCCCCCCCCCGTCGGAATTGTATTTGATGATTCCAATCTCTATCCAGGACGACCGCCATCATGGAGCATAGTTAAATACAAAAAAATA
Source organism: Lithophaga nigra (assembly GCA_028566555.1). Lineage (NCBI taxonomy): Eukaryota > Metazoa > Mollusca > Bivalvia > Mytilida > Mytilidae > Lithophaga > Lithophaga nigra. The sequence continues at coordinate 2,236 of JAOXYJ010821290.1, read as the reverse complement.
TGAAGTAACATGTGAAAATCTTCTCGAAAATCAGTGATTCGGTTTAAACAAACTGGCTGGGATTATTCTTGAATGATTCCTGTTCAAACTATCCGATATCCCCGACCTACCAAGATGGCCGCCACTATATATGTAACATGGTTTATCATAGGACTCTGTGAAAAATATGTGCAAAAATCTGCTTGACGTCTGAAACTACTGCGTCAATTCAAAACAGACTTGTCTGGGATGACCTTTCAAATGGGTCACTATCCTCGGACTGCATGTGATTTGATTTCTGAGACTGCATGCCGGAGCACTTTAATGTATATTAGTCAGTTTATAGCCAGGTGAGCTATACAGGCTCACTTGAACCTCTAGTTTCATTATACTTTAAAAACCTGGAATTTGAGAATGGAGGGAAATATTGTCTTCAGGTTGAAAGATTGGCATTTTTCGTAGAGCACAAATGCCTTTTTGTTTCCGTCACAGTCATCCAAAAAAAAAAAATTCAATCTTTTCTTCCGGATTGAGGGGGTTAACTCAGATTCACTTAATTTGGTCGTAATTGTTAAATCACACCTTGTAAAGTTGTGTGTATGTATAAATCAATTATTGTCGATCACATTTTCTTTCCATCTAAAACATTTTGAAGTTGAACCAAAATTTATGGTAATGTTGCCTGGGCTGATCTAAATTCAGCTGATGGAGTCTTTTTTAAGACTGGTTTTGATTTGATTTTGTTTATTTATTTTTTAGTATGAGTCCAAACACACAAAAAACATTCAGAATATTAGAAACCAGGAGTAAGCCTATAATTAACAGACATTAGTGTATACTTGTAGTTTCCTGTAATAGTGATTAACTCCTAATATACAGTGTATACAAATAGAATTAACTACATTCGGGGAGATTTCATGTTCGTGTTAAAAATTGTAACTTTTAAATTCTGTAAAAATGTATCGGATTAAAAGTACTACACTGACAAGCTGATTAAAACAATACTTGATCCATGGCCCAAGTAAAATCGGATTTTAATCAGATTACTAAAGTGGTCCAATTTCCGCAGAAAAATCTTTCTGAACAGCATAACGGTGTAATTGTATAGATACTAAAAAATGTAGGTATGAGTTTCTCGCTGTTGTTGTCAGACCTCGTCGGAAACGTTAGGAATCTTCGTTTCAGTGGTTTTTTCACAGTATTGGCTTATACTTGGCTGCTCTGGAACTGAAAGGTCATAAATATTTATAAGAAACATTAAAACAAAAAAACCAGGCAATTGAGATTTGGTGGTGAAGGAGTACTTCAATTGATCAAAGTGCCCGTGGTTAAAATAACATCTAAATTTAAGCGGATTCACTTAGATAAAATAAGGATAGTTAAAGTGTATGTATTGACACAGTTTGAAGTGCACTTTCGACCCTAACTAAGATGAAAATTAATAAATATGTCCGATTATCTATTTATTGTTTTCATCCTTCCGCATGAAACCAATGCAGTAAGTGCAAGCTAATGGTCCTAAATGTATACGACTTCCGGTTTATCTGTTCAGAGTGACACATCACTCATTTCCGGTTATAATAGCAAAATTAGATCCAGCTCTTAATTGTCCATCATCTCTGGAAGACAGCTTCGACATTTTAAGCTTCATCTGGAAAATAATGGCTTCTGTAATTAAGTTTCATTTTTCAGTGGACATTTTGAAGGAGCAGACGACATCATTATTTGGTTGTCCGGTTTCCTGTCGATTGTCTAACCAGCTGACGGACAAAATGTCAAGCTAAATTTGTCAGTTAATTTACTGAAGTGGAGAGATTTCAACTGACTTTTGTCTGTCACAAACCACTCAGAAGTTTTCGCCAAATGGCATCATTTGTCTAATGATTCCGAAGTCTTGTTTTACAATAGAAGTTGTATTTTGATTTTGTGACGTTATTATCGGAACAAAGTACAGGGGTAAATAATATTGATACAAGTGTATCTTTCCACATGGTAATCACATTGCGTTTTCATAAATTATTTTTTGCCAAATCTTACATTCAGCTGCACCAAATATTACCTTCATCAGTTAATAATAATGGGTTGACATTGAGAGAAAAATAATGAGCTGTGTATGACATATTAGAATCTACTGATTTAAAAAAAAAAAAAAACAACTTTATATTCTCTTCTACAGATTCGAATGGTAAGGGAGCAACCATTTGATATTTATGGGGGCATGGAAGGAATTTGAAATAAAAAGGCAGGATGCAAATTT
>JAOXYJ010820183.1:0-13546 GCA_028566555.1 Lithophaga nigra | reverse complement strand
CACACAGAGTGACACAGAGTATCACCCAGAAATCAGCACATCAAAGGGATTAACTTTTTGGGTGTTGGGAGGAAAAAACTCCCTAATTTCTCCAAAATTTCTTGGAGATTTTTGGGTGTCACACAGTGTCACACCAAGAAATTACACAGTGTAAGGTGTATGAGAATTAATCCTCTCTGTGTGTACTGTACTGTACATCCCTCTCCAACTTGGATTAAGAAATAATTATTAAATTGAATAGAATAGACTTTTAAAATTAACTGTTGCACCTGTGTCCAACAAAAGTCACAGCAAGTTTGATTGACTCTTACATTAACTTTAGGTGTTTTTGTCCCAATAACACTCACATGTTCAGTTTTAGTTCCGATTTGATATGCATATTCTGGATCACTGCTCGAGTCAACGGACCTGTCTGACATGGCCTTGACTTCTTGGACCTTGTCATGTTTTTTTTTCTGACGGCATACTTTGCTGAAGTGGTTTAACTTTTTACAAAAATTACAAGCCTTGCCTTTCGCTGGGCATTCAAATTTGTGCAGATACTGTCCACCACAGAACTTTGTGGCAAGTGCGCTTTTGTTTGTCAGTGCTTTGCATGTGCTGTTTAGAATATTGTTTGTTGCCTTGGCCTTGTTTACCTCTTGAACTATTTGATTGTTTATGTGTGGTATGAACTTTGTTGACAGATTGAAATTCCCGTTCCATAGTGGAAGCTTGGGCCTCTGATAGTTCAAGTGTTCTGCCCATTGTTAGTATGTCATTTAGTTTCTTGTCTGGTTCTCTGAGTGCCCTTCTCCTAAGCCTGTTTGATTTGCAATTTTGTATCAATTGTGACAAAATTTCATTGTCTGCATCACCAAATTCGCAGTTTTTGGCCAATTTTCTCAGTTCGGTAACAAATTCATCTAGTGTTTGACCCTCTAACTGTTTGTGACTACGAAATTTGTAAATTTCCATTTGGATGTTTCTTTTGGGGGCAAAATAGTCTTTCAAGACTTTCCTTGTTGCATCGTATGTCGCTTCAGCGTCTTTTTTCTCTGCATCGTATATATCATACACTCTCTCTCCAGCATATATAGTGTAAGAGAAGCGCCCTTTTTCTGTCTTAGTCGTCTATATCAAGACCAATCAACAGATTTTCTAACCATTCGACCCATTTTTCCCATCGGGGACCGGCGTTTGATTTATCACTCTCCACGTCAAAGGAAGGAAATGCAGGGAGATTGAAGCTGACTGCCATTTTCCTGTCGCCAATGTGATGTTTGTAATGTTTATAGTGTGTTTGCTTAGTTCGTTGGCTTACGAAACATTAGGAATATTCAGACAAAGGACTGAGGCCATGCTGTTTTGATGACATGCTTTTAATCAAGGGCCGTAACCCCTGAAATCAATACATGAGTACAGTAAAATACAGAATCAATGACGGACTGATAATTACGGATTGTTCTTTAGATATTACACCAGAAATAGTGACCGACTTGAATTTTCATATCACAGTTTTCACATCAGAATAACTGTTTCTAATGAAAAGTATATTTTGATTACCAGTTTTGTATCTGTATAGGTTTCAGCTAATGCTCAAGCTTTTGAACTTTTTAAATTTCTAGATCCCATTATTTTGTTCTTACATTTAAGTACTAGTATGTTTATGGAAGAAAATGTGTGTGTGTGTCATTGGTGTTTCAGTCAGTTTCCAAAATGGGGAATTCCATTTTAAATACTAAAAATTTTGAAAATTGTGTACAAAAAACATGACTTTTTGGAGGTGAGAATTTATTCCCAGGAGACTGCCAGAATGCAGGATTTTGCACCATTTTTCCCAGAGCTTCTGGGGGCAATGAGCGGCCCCCAGACCCCCGGCTTATTTCAGTTTTCATAACTTGACAGCCCTGTGGTTGAAAAAAGTCATCTTCCTGGTCAGCTTTTGCTTCCATGTGTCTTAAGTTTCTCCGCTGGAGATATTTTCATGTCCGGGTGTTTTTCAAAAAATGTGCATTTTCCTGTCTCACATGATTATCCGATGGAAAATAACCAATTTCAGATACTTCTTTTAACAAATAATTACTAGTGCACATAATTAATGATTTACATAGGTACGAGTGCTGCTCAAGCTAATCTTTTGACAACCTTTTTAAAGTTTTATTCTCGAAATCGTTTACATTTCCATTGTTTCATGAGCGCTATCTACCAGAAAAATAATTAATTGCGGTTTTCTTTCTCTGAATTTTGACCTTAATTATATTTTTCATCAAAGGTAAATCAAGGACGCATATTTGATAACAAAATACACATTTGTTATATTGGAATATATGTTTTTTTCATTTTTGTGCTTGTCTCACAAATTTGTGTCAACTACGTAACGAAGTACTATAATGCATTGTAAAAATCTTTCCTTTTATCATACCAACTTACCTTGATGTTTGCTACTAACGCCACATCCTGTTAAGAACACAGCAACACGAGCGCCATGAAATGACATCTCAAAGGAACAATTTAACATAATTCGGTAAGTCTTACTAAATGCGTATAAATTGTACATGTCAACTTTGTAACAGGCAAAAACAACATAAATGTAGCTTCTTTCAAAAAACCTTTTTATCCATAAAAACAGAATAAAGTTTTGTTTCTATGGTATAGAAAAAATCTCCAGTCCAGTAGTATAAGAAGCAAGTATTCATGAATAAAGGAAAATACTTCCACTACGTAACAGTCCACTACATAACAGTCATTGTTGTTATGTAGTTGACCAACGTCGTTATGTAGTTGACAATATAATGTCATATCTTCACCATGTATTTTAAATAAAATGTTTAACTGATGTGATTGATAAATACAACATGTTATATTGTGAATTTAAAACAAATACACTATTTTCATTCAAATTTACATTTATTTCAGAGATAAACATGTAAGTGATTGATCGCATTTTTTTTTCTTCTTTTTTTTTTTTTTTGTAAATTACAGCCGATCTTATAACGTAATACCCCTAAATCAATTGCAGCTCCTCAATGTACTTACCTGTTTTGCATCATGAACTGGTTCATTCATTCAACACACTAGCAATTAATTTTTCTGACTAACCAATTTAACACCTGCAAGGTGTCTGTTTGAACTTCCCACAGAAGGTAAAATCTATCATTTAGATTGAATCTGACATAATGTTCAGTAGACTTAAATCTAAACGATAGATTTTTCCTTCTGTGGGGAGTTTAAACAGAATCCTTACAAGTGTTGAACCGTGGATCGAACCCACATCTGTTGCGTTGATAGGCTACAACTAGTCTTTTAAATACAATATAGACCACTCAGGCCTCCTTTTACCACAACATGGTTAAGTTTTATCGCAAAAATTGCTGCTGGGTTACTGTTATTGTTCAAAAATCAATTTCGTTGTATAAGCATAATCATTCACATACATTTTAATTTCAGATAAGGCATGGCTCTTACTAATGCTGAAAGACAATGCCGGTACAGAGAAAAAGTAAAAAATGATCCATCTCGCAGGGAGCAATTTCTAAAGAAAGAAAGAGAGCGCTATCACAAAAATAAAGAAATTGGAGTTGTTAAATTAATTAACAATAAATCAAACCGAGAACAACGATTACAGATACGAAGGTGGAGGAAATACAAAAAAAGATTAGCGGGATAAATTAAAGTGCACACAAGAACTGTAAGTACCCTACGTAACACTGACATTCCATCACTTAACTCTATATCAACTACGTAACAGCCATATTTTTAATGTATATTTTGTGAAATATTGTTATAATGTACTTGATTCTTTACGTAAATGTAGAGTGTGTAATAGTGATTATCTTAGGAAAGCTTTTCGTAATTTCCAAAAGGTTTTATAAAATACAGTTTAGATAAAACACATTAGTTTTCTTCAAAAATCTATAGTTGCTAATGTAAACATATATTTTTCATGATGTATAAGAAAACAATATAATTCAATAATTGCAGAGAAAAGAATTTAATATAATGGGATTTTATATGGTGTTTATACGAAAATGTGATGTGTTGCGTAGGGGACAAAAAGTGAATATGTCTTGAACTCTTTATTCTTAAAATGTCATTTATTGTTGTCATTAAGATTGCATTTTTTTTTTCATTTCCATGATGTCTACGGAGTTGACATATTTCAATAAAATTGTGTCATGAGTACAATAAATGTTTTTAACTTTACTGTCAGAAATATGCACATTTTTTGAAAAAGACCCGTCCATACCTAATATATATTGGGACATGGAACATCAAAAGTGAAATAGTATGCCATACTTGAAATATATAATCTGATATATATAGGAAATAACGTATAACGTGAAAACGATCTTTGAAAATGAAAAATATTTTTGTTGATCAAAGTGCGCGACAAATGGGTGCATTTTTTTAATCTGATCATGATAATGATCAATGATCATAATTACGATAGTTTGTTTTTAAAACCAAGATCAGGATCAAAATCGTGCCTAAAAACTATCAAGGTCCAATCCATGACCATTCCTGATCAAAGATGGCCGCCAAAAGTTTAAAAACATTACTTTATTATAGATAATTGATAATAAATCGTAATATTGATGAAATAAAAAGTCAACGCGTAACATTGAGGTTCTCCTTGAATCGGAGTAATAGATCATAAGAGTGTAACAGGAAAGATGGCGACGAACTTCCATAAAGTGACGCTGGTGGGAAACGGGACAGCTGCAGAGCCAAGCGTAACTCTGTATGTTGATGCCGAGACATACACACGCATCCATAAAGGTATATTTGTTGAAAACAGAAATTTCCGGAACATATTACCCTTTTCCAAATGTGTTCTCATCGTTCCAATATCACCTTTATTTCCCGGCAGTGCAGACGACAATAATCACTGATAATGTCACTCGATAGTTTTGTCCCTGTATTAATGTTTCATTGTTTGGTTTAACATCTTGTATTTTGAAAGTATTAAATGTGTCTTCGGCTACTTGATTATAGATTTGGCAGGGCGAGTGTTCCAGAAGATGTTTTCAGTCCTGACCCCTTTCATGCCTTGATGTCAGATTGATCCCCTTGGGGAGTTTACTCCCATTAAAAGTGCACGAGTGGTCACGGTTTCAGAACCTCAACCGCACATATTATACATCTATTATGTAGTTGAGTACCCCTCCTAATCCCGCTCCCCCACACCCCCCTCCCCCCGGATTGATCCTTGATCAAATGGTTTAAAGACCCTACTGGTCATGTGGTACTTTATTAAAAGTAATCATTTCAGGGATTGAATTACAGAAAAAAATATAACACTGGCTAAATTTAGCGAGTAAAAAAAAACAATCACTCAAAAATTCTTGTATTCCATTACAATGCATTACTGAATCTTATTTAATCTAAAGAAACTTGCAGAAAATTGAAAATTTTAGCGAGTGGAAATAATTTCTATATACTTGCAAAATTGAAATAATCAAATTTTACTAGTATTTAGCGAGTATTTCCCTTAAACTTTGATCACTGCATTTCACAGTGATCGAATTTTAAGGGAAATACTCGCTAAATGCTAGTGGAACAATTTTCCACTCGCTAAATTTTGCAAGTTGATTTTTTAAAAGATTCTTTAGATTATATATGGTTTTGCGTATAAAGGATACCAGATTTAGAGAATGATTTTTTTCTTCACTCGCATAATTTAGCTGAGTGAGATTTTTTCTGAAATTCAATCCCTGTTTCATTGCAGTAATTTTCCAAAACTGTTAATTTTCACGCATTGCATGTGCATAGGTCAATAGCACAGACATTTGTTTCTATCTATGGCCAGGTCGAGTGATTTAAGTCTAAAGCACAGACCATTTTTATAGTGAGGGGGAGGGGGAGCTGGGATTTTTTTTGAAAAAAATATTTTAATTTCAACTTTGAGCAAAATAAAAAAAAATATTTTCTCTGTGGCAAGAAAAAAAATGAACGAATTCCAAAAATTGTATAAAGAAAAATGGTCTTTTTTCTGTTTTAATAATAAAATGCAGGGAATTGCTCGGCAATCATCCTTTCCTACACCTAAATTTTAAAACCTACAGCTAAGGGCTTCTACATTTGTATATTTAAATATAGTTTATATGTATTTATAAGTATGTCTTATATTCTATCTTGTTATTTGTACCTAACACATTGTTTTCTCTGGAAAATGTATGGTTTTAAAACCTCTATTTATCATGTTTATTGCATGATATTTATGCTGTATGAGATAATACATGTACTCATGTAGTATAAAATAATATGATTGTTTTCCTACATAAATCTGGTTACAATAGCATAAAATATTTTCATTTGATTTTGCTATAAATACAAAAATTTATATACATGTATTTCATCGTCAATTGACAATAAAATATTCTAAGCCCCCACCAAAGTCAACTGATCATCGATCCCTACCAATGATTTTTTTCACATTTAACAACATAATACTTACATTTTTGTATTGGCGGAATAGTGAAAATCACGGTATATAATGGTGAATATTGGGAGGCGGTTGGCAGGCGAGCGAGGAAAAAACTTTTGTGACACTTTTCTCAGAAAGAACTACAAAAAATGTAACGGTTACCTCTTGATATTTGGTATCCATCATCGATGTTTTGTCCTATATCTGATCATATCTTAGGATCTGATTTCGAACCTGTAGGACATGTACTTCCTGTTTTAACAAAATATGCCATTTTCTTTTTTGACACATTTTCTATATATATGCAAAAGGGCCATGGAAATGAAGTCAGAAGTTCAAGATTTTCTCAACAAATATAAGCCTATGAGCCTAATACCAAAAATAGGCCACAGCATCTTCCATCATGGTTTTAAAGATTCAACCAAACACATTTCAAAAGAACAAAGAGACTTACTAACATCATATCTTTGTGACAATTTCAAAGAATTCAATCTATCTGTAAAAGACCTGCCGTCCATGATCCATGATACAATTGATTTTATTGTTTCACAAGCAGAAATGAAAGGTGAGAGGGTGGATTTGCAGAGGCTTAATATGAAAGTATGAGTTGTTCAATTCAGATCTGAAAGAAATATTTTTCAAGTTCCCTAATAGTAAAATGGTCATTTCCTTTTTAGCTATCGTAACCAATGCACTAAGTACAAATAAATATGTATCGCCGTAAACTTTTCCAAACTCTTAAGGCCAAGGGTAAAATCTCTCCTAATGAGGTTTTGGATAACCATTCGGGTTACTCGAATAGATGTTAGTTTCACAACTCCACATATTCCTTCTCATGTTTAGGGCAAAAAGGGGCCTCGATGACCAATCAGATTCATACATATGTAGCTACTAGCCTAATACTGCCATTTTGGGTGCGTTTTGTTCACCTTGGTTCATGTTTTAAGGTTTCTGCACCAAGATCATTGGTTTCGCTTATCAAATGGATAAATGTCAGAGGGTGTAAATTTTTCTGCTTTGCCCCGAATGTGGAAGGGGCACATAGTATTACCCTTCTCCGTCCGTATATTCGGTTAAGTTTTTGGTTAAGGTTAATTTCTCAGACACTACTCATGATACAGCAACGATACTTCACCAGTGAATGCATCTTATAGTATAACATAGTCCACGAAGAATTGGGTCAGTTTCACCTGCATTTTATGCATGAGTGACTCTGGTTAAGCTCTTGGTTAAGGTTCAGTTTTCAGATACCAGAAATGGTACAGCAACAATACTTTACCATGGATGTATCTTGGATAGTATAGCACAGTACGTACAGAATTGGGTCAGTTTGACCTACATTTTATGCATGAGTGACTCTGCTTTGTTGAATTCTGTGTTTACATGTAGGTCCATTTCTTGAGTAATAAGCATTGTCCATCAATGAATACATTATGCAAACTGAATTTATGTACATTGGTGAATTTGCTAATTAAATAAAGCCATTGATCCAATCAACATATAGGTAAGCTAATTTAATTTTTCGTGGCAATAACCAATGTCCGTTGACGCCACGTATTACGTGGCAATAACGGTGGGCATTAAATATTGTGGTTTAAGCAGTGCAAATGCAACTAGATATTCTCCAGATGAGGGCATCACTTTAAATTAAGATTCATTTACAATTACTTGTTCTATTAAAACTTGTTCTGTTTTCAGTTTATGTATCAAGAATTTTATAGAATTTCATCAGCAGCAGACAAGGGAAGAATGTACCAGTTGAGGAATGTTGTGCGAAGAGTAGATGTTTCTGGTGCTGAAAATATTACTGATAAATTCAGGTACTAAACATGATAAATTTCCTTACTAATAATAGGCAGAAATGCAAAATGTTGAGGTCTTCAGATTGACTGCAAACATATTTCTACCATGCTAGAAATTGATGCAGATGATCATGTTGTTACATGTAGGTGCCTGGCAGATGCTGATTTTGCTGTTGCTGATGACCACAGTTTTTTTTTTGTTTACATATTTGAGATACATTTAAAGGAAGTATAAATAATGTTGTAAGAAAAATGAGCGGATGGTGAGACCTTTATAATACCTTCCTAATCAACTATTTCAGAGTGGTATTGGTATCTAAGTGGTCCAAGTAGTTGGTCACATCTACTATTGATCACCAGCATGTCAACTCTGGGGTTAGAGTTCAAGCCTGGCTTGTGGCGAGGTGTGCTTGACTCTAAAACTTAATTGACAGGGATTGCCAGTTTTCCTGTCAAAGGTTCAGGCTATCATCAGGAACTCTGGCTTCCCCCGAATAAAAACTGAACATCACAATATGGTTGAAAAATTGCTAAAAGTGGTATGAAAACATCATTTAATGAGTAAATCTGAGTTGGCAATTCAGAAGACTCACCATGTTCCGAGGAAAAGTGTTTTGGGGTTTTATGGGGAGGAATGCAAACCCTTGACTTAGGAAGATGCATACCTAGAAACACTTTACATGCTTGATGGGGGATGTTGACTTGTTTGTACATAGATATGTACTTCTTTTACAGAGCTCACTTTGACTTTGTTATGAACTGTCTTGATGCTTATATACCTGGATCAGCAATGGAAGTCATGGGTTTAGATAATGTTGATGAGCAACCCAAACAATTCAAGCCGCCACCACTTTTGCATGCAGATAACACCGAAGCACAGTATACATGGCTTTCCAGTCTTGCACAAGAGATTTTAGAGAAACATGTTAAACTGGACAAAGGTACATGTAAATGTCACACATATCTTCAATCGGTTTATAACAAATTCAAAACAAACTATACATAAACCATTAATATTAATAAGGGGTTCAGTATGAGATATACACATGTATTACATTTCCTTCATTTGTCACCAATCCAATCTCATGCAAACCAGTCTTATTAATGGATTAGTCTATAGTACTCTAAGAAAACTATCATTCTATGACAAGTAACATATTACTACTCTTGCATCAGGATTAGTCCAGTATATCTGTGATGATATCAGATTTGAATCCATAACCAGAGAGGTGGGATACTTATAATTCAAGCACACAAACATGACAAACACATTGAATAAGATCACAGCCAGTCACTATCTACAGCATATCTCAAAGAACAAATTAAGTTGCAATTGGTTGACCTTTCACTTCTTAGAGAATGGGTCTCAGCTAGTCCATCCCAGTACATATGTATATTTTTATACAAATAAAGACATGTTTTCTAGGTAACAATTGAGGATGTAGAGTTTGATGACTACATGTATCTATTAACCATTCACATTGCTGGTAAAAGTATTGTCATATTTATGACTTTTTTTGCAGATAAGAACATCAATGAAATGAACGAAGAATATAGAGAAATGGACAATCAAATTGCAATGATCCAAGCAATGTTTGATTCTGATATAAACAAGTACATATGTACATGCAGTAAAGAATACAAACCCTTGGATTCTTCAAGCGTCATTTAACCAAAGAGCACAACTGGTTATTTCCACATGATGAGCCAGTTTCATCAAAAACCAGCAAAATTGATGGCATAGCAATATATCGTGCATCTTTCATGAAATATGCACTCCTTTTACGTGACACTTGTGATGCTTATTCCATGGGGATGGTGATCGTATTTTTAGAAATGCGAAATGTGAAATGTTGTGTGCAGATGTGCGCAGACATAATAAATACAAACTTTGGCTGTGGCGATTTCAGGCCTATATTACTGCACTTCTAACACCAAAGCAGTCATTCGAGTATAAGTGGAATGCTACTGCAAATACAAGTGGTGGTATTGGTAACAATATTCAAAATGACAATTTGGTGGAGCTAATGGTGCAACTGGTTAAGAAAAAACTGAAGGAGCAAGGATCAAATTTTACATATACAAGTGCAAAAAAAGCAGCATTATCTGCACAAGTGCAAGATGAAATCAAAGTCAATCTTAAAAAGCAACTATCCACAAAAAAGCAAGGAAGGAAAAGGACCAAGACTGACAAATCATCAGACATAGGAATTATGTTGAATGAATTGCTTAGTGGGAATGTGTTTTCTTACATACCAGGCAGACAGTTTGAATCATTTAAAGATTTCAGGGATGTTTCTGAAAGGATCAAGCTTTCTCAGCTGCACCACTGGATAACAAAGCAAAAAGAACGGGCATCCTATGAAATGATATAAAGTGTTTGTGTGATATTTTAAATGTTAAATGCATATTTATCATCATGGTTATTAATATGTACATGTATACAAGTTTTGTGATTGAGACATCAAATGCTGATTTAATGGTGCCGAAGAGTGTTAACAGTAATAGAATATACAGTACTTCCATAAAAATTAGAATTCATTTAATAACCAAAAATATAGTAAATGTCATCATTAACTTGTATTGTTTCTCAGTTACTGCCCAGGATGAGTGTACTTTTTCTATTTGACTGCTACCTGCACCGTTGAAGGATTAAACATGGAAAATCTCGACGCTTTTAATCATACGCATCATGTCAACAATCATAACCGGAAAATGTAATGTGCTGGAAACAAACTGATGTCAATGAACCTGAGATACATGTACAGTACAACACTTCCATCAAAATAAATAAAAGTAAAGAAGGACTGTTGAATTTAATGTCTCCTGTAGGCATACCCTTGTATCGCTGGGTTGTGAAAAAGTATGCTCCAATTTATAATAGCAATGACCTTGACTTGTTGCAATCAAAAGATGTTTTCTTTTCTCAAAAGAGGTACTTCCTTTGCTAGTATATACAGACCATGAGTAAAAGCTAGAAACAAAGCATTTATTTTTATTCAGTAATGATCACCTTGAATTTTTGTACTGAAAATCATTACATATTGTACTCTGGTGCAGAGAAGTCTTTCAGGAAAATTGGGCAGATATGTATGATTTGTAATTTCACCACCCTTCACAGTGGAGATGGAGAATGGTGGGGGATTCATAAATTCTGCAAATAACAATTTTAGAGAACATTAAGTTCAAATTTTAGTTTGATATGTTTTCATAAACATTGTGCCTTTATTTTAACAAGATCTATTTGCTATGTTTAGTTGAATTTCATGAAAACATTATTGTGGAGTATGGTTTGTCTTTACTGTGGAGTGTAGAAATTAAAAATCCACATTGTTTGTAGTGCACTGTGTGTAGAACATTTCATTCATTCATGGAAACTTCATTTGGCTTTGCAGAGAGTTTCATAGAAACTTCATGTTTCTAGTAAATGGGATCTTGACCATTGGTACCACCTTCATGTACATGTATGTATGTATGTATGTTTTATAACGGCGTAGCAACCAGAATCTATAGCTAATTCCCTTGTCCATCTCACTGAACCAGTCATATCCTTTCGACGTCCACAGAAATTCTTTGAAAATTGCTAATTAAGCTGCAGGGTGCTAAATGATGTTGTATTGAATAAGTTGGAAAATTTGATTAAGGGGATGGTCAGTATGGGAGGCCATTTTGGGGAGGGACGTGGCTGGCGCTACCTTCCCTTTAACACATGAAATTCTGGCAATTTTTTGACCTGAAAATTGTTCTCTAGTGAATAATTTTTGTCTGTCATGTGTTTATTCATGACCAAGAAGTACACAAGCCTGTTCTTTGTAACACAGTTACATTTACATGTATGAGCAAACTATACGTTCGGCTGAATGCCAATAGCGGTCAAAATTGGCTATTTTTACCAATTTAACACAAAAAAATATATAATACCAGAACCAGACGTCCGTTGTAACTCCTCTTTCATTGATAGACAGGCTTATCTTTAGCCGTCATTCTAAGTTCCATGAACTGTTTATATCGTCTTGCTTGTTTGTATAATATCGTTATATTTGGGGCCACCCTTGTCAAAAACGGTTAACAGAATTTCAAATGGGCCAGACATGCCCAACATTGGCAACATAGTGTTCTTTGCGTAAGCTATTTGTATCTGGTTCCTTAATTTTAATTTTTTTACGTGGTGAATTAGAATGTATAGAAAGCTGTATAGGCCGAAACCAGACGGCCGTCTAAAGGATATCAGCTATCTAATCAGTAGGAAAAGAGGAATCTTTGGTATGACAACCCAATCATCATTCCTATTAAGTTTAAAAACAATTGGAGAGGAAAAGAATTTTGAAAAGTGGCCTGTCCGTAAAAAGGATAGCCTCTTGTAGCAATGTTAGTTGAGAAATTAGAACAAAATGAGGAACGTTGCAGAGGACCTTCAATACATCATTCCTGCAGTTTGGTTGAAATTAACATAGTGGTTTCAGAGGAGTGGGTAAAAGGTGAAAAGCTTACGGACGTTAGACCACGGACGCCAAGTGATAGCAATGAATGATATGGCCTTTGATCAGGTCAGTGAATAAAACCAGAGGTGCACCTGCATATAACATGACTAAATGAAAGAAATTGAAAATACCCGCTCTGAAGTCCAATTTGTTTTAAAAACGTAAACTTTAGTGAAACTATGTCATTTACTATCTCAGCTGTTTCCAAGATGTTTTCCAATTTTCACCTTTAAGCATTTTTACATTATATTCAGTATTGAATTATATAGCTCAGTGGGAGTCATTTGTTTTGAAAAAAAAACATTGATTTTGTAAAAGATCGTCCAATGACCATAATGAACAGTCCTGTTTTGTCTCAGCTTTTTTAATGAAGTAGACCTACAAATGTGTTTTTCACTGGATTCAATGTTGAACTGTCCTTTAACCGCCATCATGTATTTGAGATTGGAACGAAACGAAAAAAACTTGTTAAAGTACCATTCAGTGATTATTCATTAACAGTTTTGGTTTGATTGTACCGATCATTTACAAGAAGATCTTTTAATTGCATTTCTCATAGGGTCCGACGTTAAACTACAATGTACGTCCCATGGTGGCGGCCCTCTTAGACGTCCGATTGGTACAAAAATTGTAAACTTTAAATGATTATCCAATAAAACTGCACGCAAGTCGTGCCAAGGATACCCCTACTCGTCCGCCATTTTGCTACCTCCTATCAATTTCGTAGGAAAAGAGATAATACTAGTAGCCATGGGATTAGGTTAATCTGAAATTTTACATACAGATTAAAAGTGTATCAATTAGAACTGATAATGCGATCATTAGATAAGAACTTAGTTCATTCTACAAGATCC
>JAOXYJ010819073.1:0-13549 GCA_028566555.1 Lithophaga nigra | reverse complement strand
ATGACCCCTAAATAGCGTTCACACTACACTGGTACTGAGATGTTTGAGGTGAATGACCACTAAATAAATTCCTAAAATACTGGTAGTGAGTTGTTCGAGAATTTCTACCTCTAGTTAACGTTCGAACAACACTGGTACTTAGATTTCTAGGTGTATAACTCCTAAAAACATTCATATAACACTGATACTGCGTTTTTCATGGTGTATGTCCCCTAAGTAACGCTTTAACTGAGATGTTCGACGCATTTACCACTACACCACGGTTCTTCTATTTTGGGATGCAAAGTTTGATTCATGGTAGTCAGACTGCTGTGTGTATCCTCTCACGGTAGTGACTTCACCGCAAATTTCCTTAATGTAGATAAGGTTCCTACAACAATGGCACTGAGTTGTTCATGGTTTTTTACCTCAAGATAACGTTCCAATTACACTGGTACTGAGATGTTTCAGGACTATACTCTATAAATAACATTCATATACACTGGTAGTGAGTTTTTCGAAGAGTATGATCCCTAAACATCGTTCATTTAACGCTGTTACTGAGATGTTCAAGGTGTATGACCCTAAATTCTTTCCTAAAACACTGGTAATGGGTTGTTCGAGATTGTCTACCTCTACTCCAACAACAGTGCTGCTGAGTTGTTTGAGATGTATTACCTATAAATAACATTCATATACACTGGTACTGAGTTTTTCTAGGAGCGTGACCCCTAAAAATCATTCATATAACACTAGTACTGAGATGTTCGGTGTGTATGATCCCCCAGATAACGTTCATATAACACTTGTACTGAGATGTTCGAGGTGTATGACCCCTAACTAACTTTCAGACACTGGTATAAAGATGTTCAAGGTGTATGACCACTAGATAATGTTCATGCAACGCTGGTGCTGAGATGTTCGAGGATGTATGGCTCCAAGATAACATTCATATAACTCTTTTACTGAGATGTTCCAGATGTATTACTCCTAATTAACGTTCATATTACACTGGTACTGAAATATTCAAGGTGTATGACCACTAGATAACGTTCATGCAAAACAGGTATTGAGATGTTCGACATTTATGACCCATGGTAACGTTCATATAACACTTGTACGGAGATGTTCTGCGTATATGACCACTAGATAACGTTCACACAACACTGGTACTGACATGTTCGAGACGTATAACCCCTTGGTAACGTTCATATAGCACAGGTAATGAAATGTTCATGGTGTATGACCCCAAGATAAAGTTGTTATACCACTGGTACTGAGTTTTTCGTTGTTTATAACCCCTAAAAACGTTCATATAACAATGTAACTGAGATGTTCGTGATGTATAACCCCTAAATGTTGTTTATATAACACTGGTACTGAGATTTCTAGATGTATAACCCCTAAAAACGTTCATAAAACACTGGTACTGAGTTTTGCATGGTGTATGACCCCTTAAAACATTTTTATAACACTGGTACTGAGATATTCGAGGTGTATGACCCCCAGATAACGTTCATATAACACTGGTACTGAGATGTTCGAGGTGTATTACCCGTAAATGACGCTTATATAACACTTTTACTGCGATGTTCGATGCATTTACCATTACACCACGGTTCCCCTATTTTGGGATACAAAATTTGATTCAAGGTAGTCAGACTGCTGTGTGTATCCTCTCACAGTAGTGACTTCACCGCAAATTTCCTTAATGTAGATAACGTTTCAATAACACTGGCACTGAGATGTATGAGGTGTATAACCTATAAATAACATTCATATACACTGGTACTGAGATGTTCGAGGTGTATGATCCCCCAGGAAACGTTCATATAACACTTGTACTGACGATGTTCGAGGTGTATAACCCCTAGGTAACGTTCATATCACACTGATACTGAGATGTTCGAGGTGTATTACCCTAAACTAACTTTCAAACAACACTGGTATAAAGATGTTCAAGGTGTATGACCACTAGATAATGTTCATGCAACGCTGGTACTGAGATGTTCGAGGTGTATGACTTCAATATAACGTTCATGTAATACTTCTACTAAGATGTTCGAGGTGTATGACCCCTAATTAACGGTCATATAACACTGGTACTGAGATGTTGAAGGAGTATGACCACTACATAATGTTCATACAACACTGGTACTGATTTGTTTGAGGTGTATGACCTTATGGTAACGTTCATTTAACACTGGTATTGAGATGTTGAAGGTGTATGACCCCCCAGATAAAGTTCATATAACACTGGTACTGAGTTTGACGTTGTGTATGACCCCTGAAAACGTTCATATAACACTGGTACTGAGATGTTCGTGGTGTATAACCCCTAATTATTGTTCAAATAACACTTGTACTGAGATGTGCTACGTGTATGTCCCCTAAATAGCGTTCATACTATACTGGTACTGAGATGTTTGAGGACTATACTCTATAAATAACGTTTATATACACCAGTACTGAGTTTCTAGAAGGGTATGATCCCTAAACATCGTTCATATAACGCTGTTACTGAGATGTTCAAGGTGTATGACTACTAAATTCATTCCTAAATCACTGCTACTGTGTTGTTCGAGATTGTTTACCTCTACTTAACGTTCCAACAACAGTGGTGCTGAGATGTTTGAGATGTATTACCTATAAATAACATTCGTATACACTGGTACTAAGTTTTTCTAGGAGTGTGACCCTTAAAAATCGTTAATATAACACTGGTACTGGGATGTTCGGGGTGTGTGATCCCCCAGATAATGTTCATATAACACTTGTACTGAGATACTCGAGGTGTATGACCCCTAATTAACGTTCATACAGTTCTGGTACAAAGATGTTCAAGGTGTATGACCATTAGATAATGTTCACACAACACTGGTACTGAGATGTTCGAGGTGTATGACTCCAAGGTAACGTTCATATAACACTTTTACTGAGATGTTTGAGGTGTATGACTCCTAATTAACGTTCATATTACACTGGTACTGAAATGTTTAAGGTGTATGACCACTAGGTAACGTTAATACAAAACAGATATTGAGATGTTGGAGGTGTATGACCCCATGGTAACGTTTATATAACACTTGTACGGAGATGTTCTATGTGTATGACCACTAGATAACGTTCAATGAACACTAGAACTGAGATGTTCGAGATGTATGACCCCTTGGTAACGTAATATAACACTGGTACGGAGATGTTGAAGGTGAATGACCCCATATAAAGTTCATATAACAGTGATATTGAGTTTTTCTTTGTGCATGGCCCCTGAAAACGTTCATATAACACGGGTACTGTGATGTTCGTGATGTATAACCCCTAAATATTTTTCATATAACACTTGTACTGAGATGTTCTACGCGTATGACCAATAAATAGTGTTCACACAACACTGGTACTGGGATGTTTGAGGTGTATGACCCTTATATAACCGTCATATAACACTGGTTCTGAAATATTCGGGGTAAATGACCACTAGATACATTCCTAAAACACTGTTACTGAGTTGTTTGTTTTTTTACCTTTATTTAACGTTCGAACAGCACTGGTACTGAGATTTCTAGGTGTATAACTCCAAAAAACATTAACATAACACGGGTACTGAGTTTTTCATGGTATATGACCCCCAGATAACGTTCATATCACACTGGTTCTGAGATGTTCGAGGTGTATTACCCGTAAATAACGCTTATATAATACTTTTACTGCGATGTTCGATGTATTTACCACTACATCACAGTTCCCCTATTTTGGGATACAAATTTTGATTCAAGGTAGTCAGACTGCTGTGTGTATCCTCTCACGGTAGTGACTTCACCGCAAATTTCCTTAATGTAGATAACGTTCCAATAACACTGGTACTGAGATGTATGAGGTGTATAACCTATAAATAACGTTCATATACACTGGTACTGAGTTTTTCGAAGGGTATGATCCCCAACAATCGTTCATATAACACTGGTACTGAGATGTTCGAGGTGTATGATCCCCCAGATAACATTCATATAACACTTGTACTGACGATGTTCGATGTGTATAACCACTAGGTAATGTTCATATAACACTGATACTGAGATGTTCGAGGTGTATCACCCCTAATTAACTTTCAAACAACAATGACTCCAAGATAACGTTACTTCTATTGAGATGTTCGAGGTGTATGACCCCTAATTAACGGTCATATAACACTGGTACTGAGATGTGCAAAGTGTATGACCACTAGATAACGTTCATACAACACTGGTATTGATTTATTCGAGGTGTATGACCTTATGGTAACGTTCATTTAACACTGGTACTGAGATGTACCTGTACTTAACGTTCGAACAAAATTGGTACTGTGATTTCTAGGTGTATAACTCTTAAAAACATCCATATGCTGTATGACCCTCAGATAACGTTCTGATAACACTGGTACTGAGATGTTCGAGGTGTATGCCCCTAAATAGCGTTTATCTAACACTTTAACTCAGATGTTCGACGCATTTACCACTACACCACGCTTTTCCTATTTTCGAATGCAAATTTTGATTCATGGTAGTCAGACTGCTGTGTGTATCCTCTCACGGTAGTGACTTCACCGCAAATTTCCTTAATGCAGATAATGTTCCTACAAAACTGGCACTGAGTTGTTCGAGGTTTTTTACCTCTAGAAAACTTTCCAATAACACTGGTACTGAGATGTTTGAGCAGTATACTCTATACATAACGTTCATATACACTGGTACTGAGTTTTTCGAATGGTGTGATCTCTAAAAATCGTTCATATAACACTGGTACTGAGATGTTCGAGGTGTATGACCTCCCCCTCCCCAGATAACATTCATGCAACACTGGTATAAAGATGTTCGAGGTGTATAATCCCTAGATAACGTTCCTATCACACTGGTAATGAGATGTTCGAGGTGTATGACTCCAAGATAACGTAAATGTTCGAGATGAATGACCACTAGATACATTCCTAAAACACTGGTACTGAGTTGTTCGAGAATTTTTACCTCTACTTAACGTTTGAACAACACTGGTACTGAGATTTCTAGGTGTATAACTCCTAAAAACATTCATATAACACTGCTACTGAGTTTTTCATGGTATATGACCACTAAAAATGTTTATATAGCACTGGTATTGAGATGTTCGAGGTGCATAACACCCAGATAACGTTCAGTTAATACTTGTACTGAGATGTTCGAGGTGTATGTTCCCTAAATAACGTTTATATAACACTTTAACTGAGATGTTCGATGCATTTATCACTACACCACGCTTTTCCTATTTTCGAATGCAAATTTTGATTCATGGTAGTCAGACTGCTGTGTGTATCCTCTCATGGTAGTGACTTCACCGCAAATTTCCTAAATGTAGATAACGTTCCCGTAGCACTGTTACTGAGATGTTTGAGATGCATAACTTATAAATAACGTTCATATATGCTGGTACTGAGTTTTTCGAAGGGTATGATCCCCAAAAACCGTTCATATAGCACTTGTACTGAGATGTTCGAGGTGTATGACCACTAAATTTATTCATAAAACACTGGTACTGATTTGTTCGAAATTGTTTACCTCTACTTAATCTTCCAACAACAGTGGTGCTGAGATGTTTGACATGTATCACCTATAAATAACATTCATATACACTGGTACTGAGTTTTTCTGAGAGGGTGACCCACTAAAAATCGTTCATATAACACTTGTACTGACATTTGTAATTAACCTTCATACAACACTGGTATTAAGATGTTCAATGTGTATGACCAATAGATAACGTTCATACAAAACTGGTATTGAGATGTTTGAGGTGTATGACCCCATGGTAACGTTGATGTAACACTTGTACGGAGATTTTCTACGTGTATGACCACTAGTTAACGTTTATTCAACACTGGTACTGAAATGTTCGAGGCGTATTACCCCATGTTACGTTCGTTTGACACTGGTACTGAGATGTTCAAGGTGTATAACCCCAGATAAGGTTCATATAAAACTTGCACTGAGTTTGTCGTTGTGTATGACCCCTAAACACGTTGATATAACACTGGCACTGAAATGTTCGTGGTGTATAACCCCTAAATATTGTTCATATAACACTTGTACTGAGATGTTCTACATGTATTACCCCTAAATAACGTTCACACAACACTGCTACTGAGATGTTTGAGGTGTATTACCCTCATGTAACGTGCATATAACACTGGTTCTTAAATATTCGAGGTGAATGACAACTAGATGCATTCCTAAAACACTGGTACTGAGTTGTTCGAAAATTTTTACCTCTACCTAACGTTCGAACAACACTGGTACTGAGATTTCTAGGTGTATAACTCCTAAAAACATTCATATAACACTGATACTGAGTTTTTCATGGTGTATGACCACTAAAATATGTTCATATATCACTGGTACTGAGATATTCGAGGTGTATGACACACAGATAACGTTCAATTAATACTGGTACTGAGATGTTCGAGGCGTATATCCCCTAAATAACGTTTATATAACACTTTACCTGAGTTGTTCGACGCATTTATCACTACACCACGGTTCTCCTATTTTGGGATGCAAATTTTGATTCATGGTAGTCAGACTGCTGTGTGTATCCTTTCACGGTAGTGACTTCAACGCAAATTTTCTTAATGGAGATAACGTTCCAATTACACTGGTACTGAGATGTGTGAGGTGTATAACCTATAAATAACGTTCATATACACTAGTACTGAGTTTTTCGAAGGGTATGATCCCCACAAATCGTTCATATAACACTGGAACTGAGATGTTCGAGGTGTACGACCCCCAGATAGCGTTCATGTAACATTAGTATAAAGATGTTCGAGGTGTATAATCCCTAGATAACGTTCATATAACACTGGTACTAAGATGTTCGAGGTGTATGAGCCCTAATCAACGTTCAGTAACACTGGTACTGAGATGTTCAAGGTGTATGACCACTAGATAACGTTCATAGAACACTGGTACTGAGATGTGCGAGGTGTATGACCCCATTGTAACGTTTATATAACACTGGTACTGAGATGTTCAAGGTGTATGGCCTCCAGATAAAGTTTATATTGCACTGGTAATGAATTTTTCGTTGTGTATGACCCCTGCAAACGTTGATATAACACTGGTACTGAGATGTTCGTGGTGTATAACCCCTAAATAATGTTCATATAACACCAGTATTGAGATGCTTTACGTGTATTAATAGCTTTCACACAACACTGGTACAGAGATGTTCGAGGTGCATGACCCTCATATAACCGTCATATAACACTGGTAATGTTCGATGTGAATGACCACTAGATCCATTCCTAAAACACTGTTACTGAGTTGTTTTGGGTTTTCTACCTCTACTAAACGATCCAACATCACTGGTACTGAGATTTCTAGATGTATAATCCCTAAAAACGGTCATATAACAGTGGTACAGAGTTTTTCATCTTGTATGACCCCTAAAAACGTTTATATATCACTGGTACTGAGATGTTCGAGTTGTAAAACCCCCAGATAGCGTTCATATAACACTGGTACTGAGACGTTTGAGGTGTATGATCTCTAAATAACGTTTATATAACACTTTTACTGCGATGTTCGACGCATTTACCACTACACCACGGTTCTTCTATTTTGGGTTACAAACTTTGATTCATGGTAGTCAGACTGCTGTGTGTATCCTTTCACGGTAGTGACTTCACCTCAAAATTTCTAAAGGTGAGACGTTGCTGGGAACAACCATCTTATATCTTGATGAAAATTTGAAAAGTTGTAGATATCAATTAGTTACATCGAAATATGAAGTTAATATATTGGGTCATGGAACTCATTTTGCGCTTTAAGGTCTCGAAAATCTCATTTTTGGCACCAAATTTGAATAGACATATAGGGGAAAACGTTGATTTTCACCCAAATTATTTAGATATTGTATGAGCGCTCGTAGTCACTGCATTGTTGAGCGTTCAAAAACTGACACAGTAACAACTATAGAACAAGCCGAATCCGGAGATATAAAGCTTTATAGGTTGTGGAGCATTTATGAGAACTATACATCGCCAAACGTAGGTATATTGGCAAAAATTGCTACAATAGTAACGTCCTTGTCTGCAAGACGTCATTTGCAGCATGTGTTGAAATTGAAACGTCACATTAACTTTCTTGGTTAATAATATACCAGGTTAGCTGTATTGGCCCCTTCGGGTCTCGGGGCCAGTATAGCTAACCTCGAATCTATACAGGGCCAATACAGAAACAGCCAGTTCATAACACTTTTATTAAATAATCCTGTATTGGCCCGGGGCCGAAAAGCTGTATTAATATCAGCGTGGCTAAGCCATCAGTATTACACATGCCGTTTTTGCTGTATTAGGGCTGATTTATTCATATTATTTAATAAAATTAAATAGAATCATGAGAATGGACATGCCACGACCATTCATTTCTAAAAGTTCAAATAGTTCGAAAATTCTTTGATAAATAGGTATTGAAATCTTTAGTTTTGCAGGCTGATTATCCCGTGCGAAGACCGACAATGCATATTTTTCACAGTCTGCCCCATCGATTGTATTTTGGGTACAAAAAGTTGATCCCGTGATTATTTACAGGATAATATCAGTAAACTTAGCTAGAAATTTGGAAAAAAATCTCGGACCAAAGCATCTATATCCCGACATAATGCCAGCCAAACATGGCATTTTCAGCCTTTTCATTATCGGAACAATTTAGGCAATTTAGTCCACTGATTGAGAAATACTAAGATTGGTAAAGTTTTTATGGAAATTTTGGTTTGTCGATAAAGTTCAAGTCATTGGATGTAGTTTGTTTCCACTGATTTATTGATTTTTTTACTTGTATATGGGTCAGTAGAGCTTGCTATATGGTTAGGGGTTCCTCACTGCATTAAGACCGTAAGGCGACCTCTGGATATATTGTTTTTAGATCAGATGGGATCTTATGTACCTGACTTTACCCCATATTCATTCTCTTTCATATTTATTCTCTGTTTCGTATATGACAAGATATTCGTGCGAAAGATGAGAAAATGAGGTTCTTCAATTAAACTGACAATAAGTGAATAAATAGATAAAATAAATTTAAATAAATAAAAAAAAAACATAGATGTAACAAAATTTTGCTGTATTGATTTTTGAGCGTGCTATATCATGTTATACTTGCAGTGGTAGCATTTAATATCAGATCAATGGTAAAGGTTTTACGTATTGAAACCTTCTTTTACGGAAAATAAATTATGGGCTAAAATTGATAGAAATTAGACTTTAATTGCCCCTTTTTATTCTGGAACTAAAAAATTACTTACAGTAAAGTTTCCAAAAATGAAAAGAGAATAAACAGTGTTGTAATAAGAATGTCGCTAATATTGGACTCGTTTGTTGCACAACTGAGATGAGCAGATTAAAAAACGCATGCCATTTCGTTCTACGGACTGTTACTTCTGTATTCAAGTGCAATGAAAAGGAGCTAAGTTTATAAGTATAATACATAAATATAATTCTCACAGCGCAGCTTATATCTGCGAAATGGTATTTGATGGGGATTTTTTTTCGTATTTTTCATAAATTATATACCCTTAGAAAAACATTTTTCCGAGGCATCGAACAGCTACAAATATGACAAAAAAGATATATGATTCTTCTGGAACAAAAATAATTTCACCTCAGTTATTACCACTACATAATTCCATGGACCGTTATTCCCATTTGATGGCTTTTTTGCAACCTAGTCCATACTTGGACGGTGGCGCAGCCGCTGAACTGAACCTATTCACAACCGGAATTAATGTGTTATTAGATGAAAATTAATTTGCACAGCTGAATCTTAGCAAAGGGGCAGAGCCATCACCACGTGTGTATTTTTCACAAATAGGGGCATTTTCAGAACGTTTTTACATCTTCCTCAAAATACGCACTGTCAACACGAAATCAAAATTATGAACACATAAAAAGCGAAAAACAGCAATTAAATCAATTTTATGTAAATTTTAGGTATTGATCGCAAACATTTGATACGAAGTACTCTCAGACCAAACTAAAATTTTACCAAAAGTGTACATGTACCTTTGAACTATTCTGTAATTTCAAATGAATTGTCTAGGTTGTGGGTGTACTTCAATGTAAAATTTGACAAAAACATTTAAAAAATGTAAAAATCGCACAAAAATGTAGTCTTCATTTTGCAAAATAAGTATATGTCAGACTTTATCGGGTCAAATTTCTATAAAAATTAAAGGACTTTTTTAAATTGGCCTTATAAAAGAAATAAATGCAGGGTAATGTGACTATACATATACCTCTTTTAACTAGAAACTTCATTAGCGGGAATGATTTGATATATAAAGCAGATGTTAATCGTTTAATAAAAATGTCCGAATCGAAAAAAAAACTTTATTGATTTTAAAAATTTAACCCAATATTAATAAAATAAATCTACATATGTTATATTGTTAATTTTTTTAGATAAAAATGTTAAGTATGAAACTTTCCTTTTGTTATCTTATGGAGTTGTATCATCACTTTCACATTTCAATCTTTTTTCAGTATATACCTTCCCTTTGTTATCTTGTGCAGGTCTTACATCGTTATCATCTTTTTGGGAGAACGGGGGATATCATTCAGTACGACAACAAAAAGCACTGAAAGCGTTTCAAATTTTTATTTTTTTACAAATTTTAAAAAATCGAAATATCAGTCTGTGATACCGGCGGGATAAACAAAATCTTGTATACATACAATGTATGTACCAGGTCCGACGGAAACAATGTGGAACAAGCCCGATCACCAAATTAAAAAAGATGACAATATACACAAACTGAAGTTTGAATAATACGAACACTTGTGTCCTGTCCGTTCCTTTTTTTATTAAACTTCATGTATTCCCGAAAGATAAGCACTTCACCAGTGAAACCCCATCGTATTTTCTAGTGAAGGATGCACTCTCAGGGCGTGTCGCATATTCGGGTCATGTTTAAAGAAGTCGGCGCAAATTTCGGTTCGATTTTTTGCACAGATTTGGGGTTGCATTTCCGTTGTGATGTGCAGATTTTGGATCACAATACAGGTGTTCGTGTAAGAATTTAAAAGTTATGGCAGATTTTGGTCAAAATCTATTATTTAATTAAACTGTGTTAACAGGACATATAGGCCTTCGATAATGTCTGGTATAAATTTTCTGCATTGTGAAATACATCGATGCATCCATTGTGAGTAAACACGGTCTAAGTGAAATTATGATATACAGTAGCAACTGTCTATCAAACCTACTAGTACTTTTAGAATGACAACAAAGTAACTTTTGCATAATTCATCGCAAACATATTCCTGCTGTTCAATGATAGAAAATAAAATATATAGTTGTCACTTCAAATGTGAAATTGTAATTTCTTTTACGTACATTATTTTTTACTTTTATTTACACTGAATTATAGTTCGTTATGTTTCAATGCAAAAAAAACACGCGACGTACGTATACTTACAAGATAAACTTTACAAACGTGTTTCGACGTTACGGGGGGAGGTAACTCGTACCGTGAGGTTTCCCAGTAACGTCTCACCTTAATGTAGATAACGTTCCTACAACACTGGTACTGAGATGATTCATATAACACTGGTACAGAGATGTTCGACGTGTATAACCCCTAATTATCTTTCATATAACACTTGTACTGAGATGTTCGAGGTGTATGACCCCTAAATAGAGTTCATACAACACTGGTACTGAGATGTCTGAGGTGAATGACCCCAAAATGACGTTTTATAACACTGGTACTGAGTCTTTTGTGTTGTATGACCCCTAAATAACGTTTATATAACACTTGTACTGAGATGTTCTACGTATATAACCACTAGATAACGTTCACACAACACTTGTACTGAGATGGCCGAGGTGTATTACCCCTTGGTAACGTTCATATAACACTGGTACTGAGATGTTCAAGGTATATGACCCTCATATAACGTTCATATAACACTGGGTCTGAAATGTTCGAGGTGAATGACCACTAGATATATTCCTAAAACTCTGCTACTGCGTTGCGTGAGGTTTTTACCTCTACTTAACGTTCAAACAACACTGATACTAAGATTTCTAGGTGTATAACTCCTTAAAACGTTGATATAACACTGGTAATGAGATTTTTATGGTGTATGACCCTTAAGAAACGTTCATATAACACTGGTACTGAGATGTTCGAGGTGTATGATCCCTTGGCAACGTTTATATAACACTAGTAATAGGATGTTCGAGGTGTATGATCCTCATATAACCTTATATATAACACTGGTTCTGAAATGATCGAGGTGAATGACTCCATGGTAACGTTTATATAACACTGGTACTGAGATGTTCAAGGTGTATGACCCTCATATAACGTTCATACAACACTGGTTCTGAAATGTTCGAGGTGAATGACCACTAGATACATTTGTAAAACTCTGCTACTGCGTTGCGTGAGGTTTTTACCTCTACTTGACGTGCAAACAACACTTATACTGAGATTTCTAGGTGTATAACTCCTTTAAACGTTGATATAACACTGGTAATGAGATTCTCATGGTGTATGAC
Organism: Lithophaga nigra; assembly: GCA_028566555.1. Classification (NCBI taxonomy): domain Eukaryota; kingdom Metazoa; phylum Mollusca; class Bivalvia; order Mytilida; family Mytilidae; genus Lithophaga; species Lithophaga nigra. The sequence goes on along the minus strand of JAOXYJ010819073.1, from coordinate 998 downwards.
CCCTAAAAACGTTCATATAAAACTTGTACTAAGATGTTCGAGGTGTATGACTCTAAGATAACTTCCATATAACACTTGTACTGAGATGTTCGACGTGTATGACCCCTAATCAACGTTTATATAACACTGATACTGAGATGTCCAAGGTGTATGACCACTAGATAACGTTCATACAACAATGCTACTGATATGTTCGAGGTGTATGACCCCTTGGTAGTGTTCATATTACACTGGTACAACTGAGACGGTCAAGGTGTATGACCCTCAGATAAAGTTTATATCACACTGGTACTAAGTCTGTCGTTGTGTATGACCCCTAAAAACGTTCATAAAACACTGGTACTGACATGTTCGAGGTGTATAACCCCACAATATTGTTTATATAACACTTGTCCTGAGATATTCTACGTGTATGACCCTTAAATAGCATTAACATAACACTGGTAGTGAGATGTTCGAGGGGTATGACCCCTTGGTAACGTTCATATAACACTGGTGCTGAGACGTTCAAGGTGTATGACCCTCATATAATGTTCATATAGAACTATTTCTGAAATGTTCGAGGAGAATGACCAATAAATGCATTCCTAAAACACAGGTTCTGAGTTATTCGAGGTTGTTTACCTCTACTTAACATTCCAACAACACTGGTGCTGAGATGTTTGAGGTGTATAACCTATGAATAACGTTCATATACACTGGTACTGACTTTTTCTTTGGATATGACCCCTAAAAATCATTCATATAACACTGGTACTGAGATCTTCGAGGTGTATGATCCCTCAGATCACGTTCATATAACACTTGTACTGAGATGCTCGAGGTGTATGACCCCTAATTACCGTTCATACAGCACTGGTATAAAGATATGCAAGGTGTATGACCATTAGATAATGTTCACACAACACTGGTACTGAGATCTTCGAGGTGTATGACTCCAAGGTAACGTTCATATAACACTTTTACTGAGATGTTCGAGGTGTATGACCCCTAATTAA
>JAOXYJ010817966.1:0-13551 GCA_028566555.1 Lithophaga nigra | reverse complement strand
GACAATGGGCAACACGGCGGGTGTCTTATAAGAGGCAGGCACTGCTTACTCATCCGGAGCACCTGAGTGCACCTCATATTTTTGTTGGAGTCCGTGTTGCTCATCCTCGTTTTTAGTTTTTCTTGTTGTGTCTTTAATGTTTGTCTGTTTGTCTTTGTCATAATCCGGACTTTGTATGCGTCCCTTGATTGATGATTTTTGTAGTTCAACCCTTCGGTATTCTTACCTTTTCTTGTATCCATATGAGATAAAATGACGTACGTTTTTGTTATGAATCATAAAGTTTTAACAATACAATACAATACAATGCAATAATTTGTTCAAAGACCTTTATCGTGATAGAGTAAGATTTATCCTTATCGTGAAACACCAAAAAAAGTTACCGTTCACGTTATTTGGCAGGATTTCTTACCGTTTATCGGCATAAGGGTACCCCCATTCCGACCCTGGTGAATTCTCAGTGTGGGGGAGGTGTCTGAAAACCTTAACAATTGAAGTGGGGCGAGCTGGTCATGAGGGAGCTTAACTATTCAATCATTCAGGCCACTTTTAAATCAATGTAAAAATCACAAATGCTGCCTGTTTGATTAATTACTAAATTACAAAAAGTTAAAGCCTTTAACTTACATCACGTCTTTCACATCCAGAATAATACAAAACTCTGTGTGACAGAGGGTTAAATTTCTGCTTCACAACGCACATCTGTAATCAAATTCATAAATAATATTAACTGTCAATTTTAATATATGCGATGTTATGTAACTAATTTCGAGCAAACCTTCATGTTCAGTTCAAATTCGAGTCATGCAGGTTGGATTCACATTCAGCACACTGTTCATTACCTTAAACTGGTATTAATTATATTCACTTCAAATTTATTATTGAAAACTAAGTTCGTTTCAACCAAATTTTTTGCCAGATTATTCTTGTAATACCATAGTTTTACTGTATCTACTGTTATTCTAGTGCAACGTAGAGGTAACGGAGCCGAATGTGAACGAAATATATATGTTGTATTGAACACAGCTTCTGCGACACCAAACACACAAACCAGTAATGAATGTCAATTATCTGACCATGTTAAAAGGCGATAAACAACTGGGAAACGGTTCAGCATTAAGGTTTAACTAGAATGTTTATTATAGTTTTCCAGACACTTTTTCAATATTATAACCGATCCCCACATAAATCATAATATTATTGCCCATGATTTTAAACCCCAGTTACACAGACAAACTAGATAGAGGCGTTTTCCGACAACTATTCCCCCACCCCATATTGATTTTTTGCCCCTAATTCCCTGCAGTAAGAGCAAGGATGCAAATACCTTAAGTTTTACCTTTCACTTCTACAATCAAAGACAAGTGCACATACATATTACAACCCTATCTTTAGTCATATTTTTATTTAGCCCCCTTTTTCCTTCTAGACCCTTAAATCCCTACAGTATGGGCTATGACTCTATTAACAATTACAGTTTGCATCTACAACCGATGACCATTGCAATACTATATTACAAACCAATTGTTAAGTACTTTCACAATGGACCCCTTTTTTCCCCTGTCATTGATCCTGATCCCTAAATTTGAGCTTCAAAAACTTTACTGAGGCAGTAAGAAACATAACTGTATTAAATTAAAATGTACTTATTCAAAATCAAATGAGGAGTTCCACTGACAAGATTTTTAACATGTAAAATTCATTTTAGCCCCAAACCAATCAATAAAAATTTCAAAACCTTAATGCACATCTTCATATAGTAAGGAACAATACTACAAACAAATAAACCTGAAATAAAAAATGAACGAGGAGTTCCTCTGACAGGTTTTTCACAGGTAAAATCAGGTATGACTCTTATTCGGCCATAGACCCAGCAATCAAAAATCTTACTGCACATCTACACATGGTAACGAACAATAATATACACAAATAAAAAATTAACGAGAAGTTCCACTGACAAGGTTTGCTAATGGACAGACGGACGGGTCCATTACAATATCTCTGACTTTCTTCTGAGAGTGTGGGTTTAACAATTAAATCAAAAACAAAAAATAAATTTACCTGACTATATGTACAAAGTCTAATCTGATTGCAGGTTTCTGGATTTTCTAGGTAATCACAATGGAAGCAAATTGTTCCGTTGTCCTTATTCAGAGCTGCAAAAAAATTTAAGGATATCATTACTAAAATGATAGAGGGTCTGAATGACAGAATCGTTAAGGTCGCTAGCTCATGATCACTGGGCCTAGTACCGCTCTCTTTCGTGGATTTGAGTCCTGCTAACACCGCTTCTCGTGTTGGGTTTCCAGACACATTCAGAAAAAGAAAGATTATCCCATGTTTTCCAGTTTGTCAATGGATAGTTTTAACTCCAAGTTAGACACAGATGTATCTGTGGTGGCCTTAATTTCTAGCTCATTTCAAAAGGTTAATGATCAGGACTAGGTCATAGCAAAGAAGATGACAGTTTAATGAACAATTAAGGACAAAATTTTGTTGTCTGATTGGCCAGTAATGACTTAATGACTCATTCATAGAGATACATAGGATTCATGTTCATATAACAAATATAAATACTAGCTAAGGTCAGTCTTGTTCTTTGCCTAATAATAATTTACCGATCTTTTCTATTATCGAAATGTGTCACAAATGATGGATAATACATACATGTACGTGTTACTAGGTCAAGGGTGATATCTGTATTATAACTAATTCGGGATTTTTATGATCATATTCATCGAGTGACCGAACAATACATTAACACACGAATGCGCGAAATTGCGTTGTTCGGTCACAAGAGATAATATTTTTAATAATATAAAATCCTAGATAAGTTATACTTTTATTATATAGATCTTCATAGGATGCGAAATGATTTTGCGCATTGTTACGTCACCACAATAAAACATCGATTTTTTTCAATCGGAATTCACGATCTTTCTTTACCCCCTATATAAAAAAATATAATTTTCCAATATTGGATATGATTATTAAGTAGGTCCAAACACTGTTGACAATTATCAAATAAATTAATTGGTTATTCTGCACTATTATGTATTGATATTGACGTTGTTTAACGTTTCATGCATATTCAGTTAATAATATATCAATTGGTAGGATCTGGAAAGTGGGTGTATCGGGAGAAGGGTGGATAATTTTGATCACCATTGGAAAACGAGGGCATATTGGATAGGTTCAGAAAGGAGTATTTTGGCCCTAAAAACTGAAGTATGCCAGACCACATGAAAAATTTATTATTTATGAATTAAACCTTAAAATATTTATATTTAATGAATTCAAGCTGGTTTTGCTTCAGAAGAACATATTTACCAAAACTGTAGCCTCAAAGATCTGGAAAATATAGAATTTGCAGAAAATGTTACGGGGTTTTTTTTTTGGCATTTTTAACATCATTTTTTGTCTGGCAAACATTGGCCACACCCTAGTTCCAAATAATTTTGCGATTAAAATATCCCCATATGTCAGAATAATTTTTTGACGGTAAAATATTTTGGATCGAGGGGTGTGGCCATTGTAATCTAGAGCAAAAAACTACTAAAATTGTCCCATTTTTGGCCAAAATAATGGGATTTTCCCGGAATGTGCGTGATAATGATGTCACTGTGCCGTCATCAGTGATGTCATGGGTCAAAATGCATTAGTAATGTAGTAGTGAGACATATGCTTATATTTTCCGACAAGGATTATGAAAAAATATATAATCGAAATTTCATGAAATTATAGGGACAACATTGGCCCTTCGCGAACCTTCTCCTTTAGCATTACTACAGGTCACCTACGGAACCTCCGAAGAGTTGTAGCTTGGGTTCTTTAACAAAGAGCGTGGCATTCTCCCAACGCGTGCCTTGGATTTAACTCCTAAATTAGACCGCACGTGACTGCGTATTTATACATCACTCACAGCCAAATGCACGTCCCCTGACCACGGATCTTACTACCGGATGTGAGAAGTCTAGGTAGCTATACTTCTATACCCAATTACAGTTGTGGTGCAGAATGCAATAATTTCACTGCTGAAATTTTCATTTTACTGGGAAGTATCAGTATTCCATAGCTAGTAGCTCTCCTGAGACCAGATCGCTCTCTTGATTAAACGTCACCACATACAAAACTTCCGGTCTCAATTTTTGTTTACATAAATTCAAAAATGCTAATAACATGTGACCATATTGAATGAAAGGCTGAGCTAGTGAACATACTTGTCTTTTGAATAGGGATAACCAAAGACCATACTTGCAAAATAGAGGCTGGGTAAAATATTCTGCTATATTTCCATATCAGCAAAATTTATCTTAAGACCAAATCACGATGATAACATTTCGCGAGCTTAGACATTCCACTCAGTCTCTAAACCATTACATATCTACATGAAGAAAATTATTTTCCAACATTTCCTATTGTATAAAAGTGGCAGATATCTTGGATTCTGGATTGTCATACAAATCAACAAGCCAACAATCAGAAATTTCAGACGGTCGGAAGACATATTTGGCCCTGGCAACCATGTCGGAAGAAAAAATAAAAGACTGTAGAATACTATTCAAAGGAGTGTTCCTGCCAAGTTTACTTTCACTCCATCAAATGCTTTCAGAGATAAGACTGTTAAGATATTTTCCATCTTTTGCAGTCTTGAACTTTCTCACACATTGGCGGTCCTCTTGAATTTACGATCGACAGAAAAATGCAAACTTTAATCTATAAAGTTCTGTGTCGACATTACAAATGAGTCAATAGATTCTGGAAAGAACACATTATTAGCCTTACTACCATAGTGAATTTCAGATTGAAATAAAAAGTACTTATTTTGTATGATACCATCCAGAAAAGATTTCTGCTAAATATGATTACATTTGGTCTAGAATTTCACACAAAATAAGATTTTTAACATTTCTCATTTACTTGTATGTTAAGTTGTCGTATGGTAGACAATATTACAATTCCATCTGCCATGTGGCCTCCGACATGAAGATTGTTGATATTTCTTCAATTAAAACAATTTCACTATTGCAGCCATATTGTATTTTCTATCAATAGTATTAACTTGTAGATGATAATCAACGAATTTGCTTCTATAATTAAATAGTGGTTCCAAAGTAACGCTAAAGCCACGTCGACGGCGATGAACCACGATTGATGCTAAGTGGCTGCAATAGCTCACCAACCCCTTGACGTTCTGTTAAAAACGAGGCTGACACAACCCACCGAATACGTTTTTAATAATCACACTGTCATTAATTCTATGTAACTCACGTGGTGCCCCACACAGTTTTTGCACATTACAGATGTTGCCTCCAGCACAGCAGGCGTGACATATAGATGTATCTGCTACACGTTTTTCCATTGACAGTGAAACTGGATCTTCCACAACTGTTTCGTTGTTAACATATTGTCTTTTTCCGACTTGCCCCGTACATTTCTATTTAAAGATTGAATGCAACATATAAAAAGACAGTTCCAGGAAATGAGGACTTAAAATAAAAGAGATATCTAGAGTCTTATTTTGTTATCCTAGCATCTACTATAGTTCTATATGTGTAAACAATGGTCAAAATTTAAGAACGGTATCTTTTTGCATTTTTTATTAAGTTTCATGTCGAACTATACATCAAGTTCTGTTGCTGGTATTTATTTAAAGATTTATTGAATTCCCAAATCAGAGGTTTAAAACTGTCTAGTTCCAGTTTGTTTCGAGTGGGACATCCCGTATGACGTTAAAAAACATCTCTATGAAATTTCGCTTCACACAGTCCGTTTGTTACACACCGGACGATATTAGAAATTTGGCCAATAAGACAATATTAAATCTTTGACGGCCATAGTGAAAGTTGGATTTGCATAAATTGCAAGAGTCTGAAGATCACTCATTGTACATTTGAGTAAAATTTCACTTTAAAGTGCTCCAGTAGTTTTAGATAAATTGTTAATTTCAGACAATAAAACACGATAACAGTGATTCACACTATTTGCTCTTGTTAGGGTGACTTATTGAGTTACAACAACGACACACAATAGTTAGGATGTGGCTACTACTTAGTCCGGTGCTTGGATAAAAAATTATTACATGTAACCCTGGCATAGAATACGAACTGGTCAAACTATTATAGCGGTACATTTCTGCAATTCAGTATCTGTTACATTGACCTGTACTCTACAACCTGGCCAACGTCTATATCTGGTATGACACATTATATCTGATAAAGGGTAATACATACGGCCACAAAATGTTGCAGGTTCAACTATTCAAGAGATTTCAAATAAGATTTTTCAAACGTTTTGGTAAGCCGGAAACAATAAAATAAATGCTGCATGGTGACCGTGTTGGTTGTCGACTTTGAAAGACATAAGAATATTGATAATTGATAGTTGGCATTCACCAATTTTTTTCTGTACAATTTTCAGTTCAATCAGCCTAGTGGTGACAGAAATATACTGTACGTTTGATATATATGGGTTGATCAGTTTGAAACCATCACATTGCACATAGTTGGAAACCATATTTGATGTTATATCGATACAATGTGAAACTTGAAAACTTTAGGAAGATCATTCACGTATAATTTCTTAAATTTTCATTTCAGTTGGTTGAGATCTATGTGTCATTTCTGCGAATGTTTAAAATAAAAAATCACGGTAAGACGAAGGCGATAAGACGAAATAATGGACACTACATTTAAAATATAAGGTATTTAAGAAGCCAAAATCAGAAATCTAAACTCACATCGCTGTCTCGACACCCAACGTCATAATAAAGATGACCATCTGGAGTTACCATTCTTTCAACATGACAATCCTATGGAAAAAAGGTCTAGGCTAGATTATGATATTAATTGTCTGTTTTCTACGAAGATATTTAATTGCAGGAAAGTTCTGGTCGCAAGCAATCGAATACACTCGACGGAAGTCTTAATTGTCTTTTTTTTTTTAATGTTAACACATAAAAGTTGCATAGAATATAGCGCTTAATGAAGATTTACTGCATTCAGCTATACAATTGATATTAATAACAATTTATGATACCAAATTTAGTGCAAAATATGGGCACTTCGACAAACAATGTCTCATCAGTTGTGCTCGAGGCCTAAATATATGAAAAACCAAAACAACATCGAAAAGGTTGTAGAGCAGAAATAAATGCCAAAACGACCAAAAATTCTTCTTATCTGAATTCAGTGAACCAATTTTAAGAAAACTCGAATGGGATTGTTCTTGGGTAGTACCTTTTAACAATTGTATCCGATTACACCGACACCACCAACGACTGCTACCACCATGGAACATAGCTTAACATAGGACCCAATTGGAAATATGTGTAAAAATCTTCTCTTTTAAAATTGATGGGCCAGTTTATACCAGACTTGTCTGGGACGGTCGTAGGACGGTTAACTTTCAACATTATATCCCATAACTCTGATCACTACCAAAGATGGACGCCGAAACGGAATATACTTTAACTAGGAACCTGTGGAAAATATGTGTATAAACGTTCTCCACTAAAACCAATGAATCACATTTAAACCAGAATTGGCTTGAGTAGTCTTTTAGTTGTCCCCTTTCACATTTGTATTCGATGACTCCATCCAAGATGGCCGCTTCCACTAAGTATAGTTTAACATAGAACAGTATGGGAAATATGTGTAAAAATGTTGTCTTCTGAAATCATTGGGCCGACTTAAACACGGCTTGGTGGCCTCTTTTCAAAATGTTACACAATGACACCGACTTCGATCCAAGGTTGTCGCCGTCACAGAACATAGATTAACATTGGACCTATGGGAAATATTTGTAGAGATCTGCTTATAAATTATATTCGATGACTGCGACTTACATCCAAGATGGCCAACACCGCAGAATAGAGTTTAAAATAGGACCAGATAGGAAATGTAACTAAAAATCTTATTTTCTGAAACCAGTCAACCACTTTAAACTAGACTTTTCTGGAACGATTCTCTTGTGGTCTCCTTTCAAAACGGTATCTGATATAATTCTGAATCTATCCAAGATGACCGCCATGAAAGGACTGGAAAATATGTCAAATGAATCTTCATGTACTTGACAAATTCAAATCAAACTTCGCTGAGATGGGCCTTTTGGGTTTCAGAACTGTATCCGGTAGCTCCAACCTCCATCCATTATAACTGGCACCACAGGACATAATTCAAGTAAAGTTCGAAGATACCAAAAGTGCAATCAGAAACTGTAAACCGAAAGGGGACAAACAACGCCATGGCCAAACGACACAAAGACAAACATTGATTCACAAAACATAACACAGAAAACTAAAGAGCAACACTAAAAAGAACTCCACTAAAAACCGGAGATTAGATCACGTGCTTCGGGAGGGTAAGGATCACCTGCTCCACCGTAAATGTTTTACAAATTTAAATTGCAAATATAGATAATGAGTTTCTTAACACATGTTTCTGGGCTTTTGATGATATTTAAAGTTAAAAAAAAGACAGACAAAATTATTGGTTTATTTTAGAAAGAGGAGCTATATATATGCACAGGTGACATTCTAGTCTCTTATTATTCTTAATGTGGTTCTTATGTTTCATATTGTTTATCATACTTTTAAATTAGCTGGTAGTACTTTTTGTGTATTATTGTATATAAATGTGTATCGGAAGCCAATAATGGATGGGTATTTGTCTATATTTTATGATGTTAATACGTAATTCTTATATAATTGAAAAATATGTGACAGTTTGATAAAACAGATTGTTATAATTATTATCAGCTCAAGTATTATTATTATTATTATTATTATTACTAAGTTTATAATCCCTACAGCATTAAGACTGTAAAGTTTTACGATTTTGTAAACCTAAATTTTCAACACGCTTCTTGATATGAGATTGGCTTACCAATTGCATGAGAATCTGTCGTTGTCTTACACGCAGCACATTTACTTACAACACTATTTCCACAGGTTTCATAGTTAGGCACATTTGTAATTGTTGTGTCTACTGAAACTGTAATGAATATATCATATCAGCTCATTTTCTGATTTTCATTTTGTGTTTGCTAAGATAAACTGATTATGTAATACTGAGATACCTTCCTTGTCTTAAATGGTCTTTATTGTCTTTTGATGAAAGGGGACAGTCAAGTTTTTTTTAAATAAGACATCTACTATGTCCTAAAATTGTATTTTGATTATCTATCATTAATTCACGATGCATCATACTAAACCTCATTGTAGTGTATTCTGACAAAATTTTGGCATGTTCTAAAAAGGCTTCTCTCATTGCATCTTCCTAAAATGAAAGCTGCTATCAATATGTCAAAAAATTATCCTGAAAAAGCTTCTGTTCCTAAACCATTGTGTTAATATATTTTGACAAAGCTCGTTTTAATAAGACCCCAAGACATACTAGGGAGGATACAATCAACGATATGGAGTTAGTCTAGTGATTCTTAGTCACCGATCTTAACCACTTGGCCACCCATGCAGCCTTTCCGACAATGGTTGTTTTAGTGCAAAACTGTTGTATTGTACTTGGACAAATCTTGATTTTTTTTAATTAAATTATATTTATTTTTTATATTTTGTTTATTTATTTTGTTACAATTTGTGAAAATTCCAAATCGCAAACAAACAGATAACATGTACTTAAAAACTGGGTTTAATCGGTTTTCAGTCAAAACTATTCACATCAGTTACCTATTTTGAGGACACGTTTATACATTTCTACAATGTGGAAAGCATTAACTTACATATTATATAATACATAATATACAGAATATTTATGAAATTTGTAAAAGTCTTATATTTAGAATAATAAATGAATGCCATTTTTTTCATTTAAAAAGTAATACAACAGTAAAATGTTTGTTGTTGTACACATGATATATAAAAGAAATAATATATTATCACTTAGAAAAGTTTTACCAAAACGACTCTGTGGAATAGATAAAATTAGACCTCTAACGTCTTCTTCATGCTTAAATTACATCCACAGTTTTACAATGTACATGATAACGATCTGATACTTTCATGAAGTATTCTCTATGTTCTACAGAAATATATCATGTTAAATCTTGTCCTCAAGACATTATGATTCGCTGGTGATAATTGTTGTTGACCTGTCCTGGTTTGAAGATATTAGATTTTATCTACAATTCGGTATTGATTCGAACACATGTATGTGTGGACGTCTAAGACGCAGATAAATTTATATTTCGTTGGGAGTTGGAAACAAGCCTTTATCCAAACATTTATCGCAGAAAATCATTAAGTCATTCCTTGGCATATTTTTGTACTATTATATATGTTCATTTACCATACAACAAAATGATATGGAAACTGAAACTGACATTGGGATGACACTACTATCACAAGTAGATGTGTTTTTTCAGTTTGCCAAGCAGATTTTTTATATATGTGTCTAATATAATTTTTTTTCAATTGATCTTTTCAAAATATGGACGACAGACTTACCAACATGTGGACATCTTCGAATGTGTAGTTCGAATATGCTTGATTGAGATTGATGAATGTCATTGTAGTATGGGTCATCCATAACATCGTAAGGTCTACATCTCTCAACGTCTGTATTGTATAGGAATCCCCAGCAAAAACTACTTTTGGCAATGTCGTCACAGTTACTAACGCATTCACTTCTGCTTACTGGAATTAATGGAGTTCCCTTTGGTGCGTTTCCTCTCAACCCAGGAAAAACTTCATAGTAGCAATTATCTGTATAATCAAGTTTATAGTTGTCAAAAAGTTACATTTGACAATAGCTATTGTGCTAACACAAGATCTACGCAAATTTTTGTTGATTCTGCATTCCAAAATCACACAGCTGGTACCAAAACGCCCGCTGTACCATGTTTCTAGAAATTTAAATAAGGGCAATACTTGGATGTATTGACCGGAGAACGTATACTGATCGAGGTCAATATATATATTTATCAAGTGAATACGTCCAAATATGGAATATTACTAACATGATTAAAGAGCTACGTATTGATTAAAAATTTATTGCGTATCGTATAAAGCGCTTTTCTGCATTAACCTTCATCAGATATGCTCGTGACAAAAAGCTTGGAAAGCCAAATAAATATAGAAACAATGGGAGCAAAAAATCGAAAAGACCTAAACGAGAACAGCCAAAATCCGGCCAAGGTCAACTTTGTCTGAGGGAGTTGCAACTCCTATTCTGTTGAAAACGTGCTGTTTTAACGACATAGAACAAAAAATGTTACACTTACCTGAATCTTGTAGTTGCATGACTACACTGCGCAATGCTGATCCATCCGAGGTTTACTTATCGTTGTAAAGGGTGTGGGCATGCAAAGACTGATTTTATTAAGGATTCTCTTTTTCTATTTGAATAAATTTGAACTTCACTGCAAATACCTAACTAGTAAATATTATTTTAAACTAGTGAAATTAAATGTTGAAGAGAATATTATAATTTAATTTTAACAATAAACATATTTATTTATTATATATCTTTAGAAAGAATATTCACGATTTGCATTAAAACCGCGTAGTACATGCCCTTGTGCCTTCAGTTTTTCTTCATAAAAATAAACAATTTGTTTCATAAAATATATTGCTAAGTGGAGTTTGTGCGTTATTATTTTTACATAAAATATTTTTCCCTACTGGTAAACCTCGTGATCATGCTTCGAACATCAGATTACCGCGACATAACAAATATTTTCGTAGACTCTATTTTTCTCCCTACATGTATGCCTTATTTATGCTAGGTATAATACAGAAAAAGTTTATAGTAAATGGTCAGTGGTTTATGGGGAATGTGTATGGTTCAATTAGCGTCATTGGTTCAGTGGTACATGGGTTATGGCGCAATTGTAAATGGTGTATGATTCAATGGTAGATTGTGCGAATGCTAATGTTAAACGTATCATTCGCTGTAATTATCACAAATATATATGTTCAAATATGTATATGGACCAAAGATTGATCATTGTTTTGTTACTACTTTTCTTGTAATAAGTAGGATACTTTTACATTGTATATCAGCATAATTTTTTAGAATAAAGATAAAAACATCTTGTGATACTGATTACAGAATATTCCCATATTTCACTGTTTTCTTTTATCATTTCGTGAAAGCTGTGCCCGAGACTTTTAAGTATAAACTGTTGAAAAAATGTTTTATATAATAAATTAAATTTAACTTACAATATGAATATCTAATTATGTGCAAATGTTTGATGTGTTCTATTTGTCATGATGTCCAATTTAATGTTTGAAATACATGTTGTAATATACCCTTTAATGTCCCATTCTTTATGAAAAATTAAAGTTCTTATTTCATCATTTTGTTAAAGACATAAATTTTCTGTTCAGACAGTTGTAGTGTGACTTTCACTTCTACATCATCCTTTTGAACAGATTATCATAGGCACTGCATGCTGGTATGATATAGCAGTCACTAACCCTTATGTAACTTCACTTATTTTATGAAACAGAAGTACACGCAACTGCAAAATTATAATGCATAGTGTTTGTTTGATTGTTTTCCAGGCATGTAAGCATTATTTCAATGAGGGAAAATGTGTACATCTATGTCCATCTCATCATATTTATAACCCACTGACGTTGAGAATAGATAATAATCCAGACGGCAAGTTTGCTCACAAAGGCTTATGTATAAAGGATTGTCCAGGTGAGGAGAACTTTATTATTATGGGAAGGATTACCTTTGGTTTTAAGAAAGAAAAACCCGAAAAGTTCTCAGGAAAATTCTGTTAAACAAGTCCTTTCAAAACGAAATTTGAAAAACTTCCATAAAACTTTTTTCTTTCCTTATAATGTTCGTTCATTTGTAAAAACCCAAACATTCAAGAACTTTTTCTACACGTATAGAAAACAATACCCACGCAATATTGTTCAGTGTTGTATAAGGGATCCCTCTCAGGTTGGTAAAATATGAAAATTATAGCTGAGATGTTGCAACAAGCTTAGAATTTGATTTACATAAAAGGTTACAGAGGAATACAAATCTTTAATTTAGAAAAATACAACTGTATTGAGACAATTTGACGCCTACTTTTTGTTAAATGAGCTTCCATACTCGACAGATAACCTTTCATCATTCCAAACAATGTGTAAAAGTTTCAAAAGGATTGGTAAGGGGCATTTTCGAGCTATCATACGACATGTTTACGGACAGATGGATGGACGGGCAACCTTGTACTTGTTATACGTCCTTAATAGACTGATGTGTAATAAGAGGATGCGCGTATATAAAATAATTATATATATTTGATAGAAAATACCTGAAATATAAGTCTAACTAATATTCCTACTTTTGGAAACTTTCTTCTCGTCTCCCAAGTCTAGTAATATTATTACATCTCACATGTTTATCCTCTTTGTTTAAACATTAATGCATTATGTTGATTTTTTTTTCCATAAGTGATCATTTCAGTGCCAAAATGTGTTAAAAAAATTTTTTTCTAGCTGTCCACTTAAAACAAAACTCCAAATTATGAAATTGCAGCCATATTATGATGAGTTTGTGATATGCAGCGATAATGACATAATGT